>JAOUZG010004552.1:2556185-2569586 GCA_026289955.1 Argiope argentata | reverse complement strand
TTTGAACTTTAGACGATTGAAAGTTTAATGAAATTTTCTGCTTTTTTCTTCAAAATATAATTATTCCATGAGAAATATTTTTTGTCCAATTTAAAATTCAAACTGAACCTTCCCAAAGATGCCAATTTATTTTCGCATAATTTTACTTCCACTTTAGTTAATTTTTCAAAATTTAATAACTGAATTTATACACATCATTTAAAAATAGAAAAATTCATTTTTACTCCTTGGCAAGAGAGAGATTTTAAATTTATTTACCTTTTTTTTTACTCCAAAAATATTTTTGGTAACGTTTTTATTGGCTTTAAAAGAATTCATAAATTTATTTGGTTAGAATTATTAGAAAAATATAAATTTTCAGGCCATAATTTTATCTACATTTCAACACAAACGTTTCACTCCTTTAATGATTTTTTATAATTAATATTATACATTATTCCTAACATTATTTTTTTATTGTTGGAAAATAAGAATGTGTATGAATAGCTATTGCCAAACAACATTAGTAGAATTCTGGAAGAATATTAAAAGAAAAGTTTAAAAACAGTAAACCATTTATATAAGATAAAACTACTGATTTGGTTTATTTTCATGTTTTTATTAATAAAAAATTAATTACATCATTGATTACATCAAAGTCTTCATTAAAATGAGGTACTTATATAATACATAATAATTTATGAATCGGTTGTATTCAAAAACCTTTGGTTTAATTGATATTCTCATCTTAACTAAAAAAAACTTTCCGGATGATAAAAGGATTTTTTTATTATTATAGCATAAGATATAAAGTATAATTACACAAAATATAAAGTAGCTTTTGCATTACAAATTCTAAACTTGAAAGTAATTTAATTTTTAGCAATGCTTGGTATATGATCCAGTGTAAAATAAAACAGACTTAGTTGACAGAAGTTATAACGTATTTAGCAAGCTTACATCGTTATAATTAAACTTAATTTAAATTATAAGCGATGTGTAAAAATACTGAATTAATACAGAAGTAATAAAAAAGAGATAAGTCGAATCACTAATAAACTCGAATTAAAAGCGTTTAATATATATGTTTTATTGCGTCGACAAAAGATCATTAAATGTAGACTTAGTTACAGATTATAAGTTAATGTTTTTTGCGCTTGCTTATAGCTACATAAGAATTCTAAATACTTAATGAATTCACAATATCTAATAATATAGCTTGCCTTTTATTTCTTGTTCTCATATTTGGCACTTTGACTTGGTCTTAATTAATAATCCTATTACTAAATATCAATTAATAAACTAGTGTATATTTGTTGTAGAGTCCCTCAGTTATTATAAATATACCTACAGTCGCTCAAAAAATCCGGAGTACATCTTACTTTTACTTGATAAATCCGACTTTCAATACAAAAATACCTTAACTAAAAGTCCTAACATATTTTTTCTATTTGCACATAACAAATGGTTTAATTTAAAGTAAAAATAAAGAAAAATCGACAAAAAACCTCTAAAATGAAAAATATCAGAAGCATTCTAAATAAACATTAGCAGATTTTTGCCTACAAAAAATGAGAATAAACCAACGAAATTTTTTTAAACATCGCGCAAAGAAAGAAAGTTCTAACATTTAATTGCATGTCTTTCGATTTTGAAAATGACTTTTAGACGTAGTGGTGCTGATTTGACAAATTTTTGGTAATATTTGAATATATTTTACGCATTCATTACAAATGTTTTAGATAGGATTTGATTTTAATTTTGCGTTTTTTATTACTATTTTGAATGTGGTCCACAGATATTCAATGCATTGATATCAGGGAACTGTGGTTGTGTGTGTAAATGCTGTTTGAAATGAAAAAACGCCATTATTTTAGCGTTACATGAATTCTTTTGGAGATCATTGTCCTGAAGAAAAATAAAATTCCACCTAAAATCAAATTTTTAGCACATTTGTTACAAGAAGAATTCCACCAAAAATTTGTCGAATGAGCACCAATACGTCTAAAAGTCATTTTAAAAATCGAAAGACATGCAATTAAATGTTAGAACTTTCTTTGCTCGATGTTAAAAAAATTTCGTTGGTGTATTCTCAATTTTTTGAGGCAAAAATCTGCTAATGTTTATTTAAAATGCTTCCGATATCTTTCAGTTTAGAGGTTTTCCTTTGATTTTTCTTTATTTTTACTTTAAATTAAACCATTTGTTATGTGTAAAAATAAAAATACGTTAGGACTTCTAGTTAATGTGTTATTTGTATTGAAAGTCGGATTTATCAAGTAAAAGTAAGGTGTACTCACAGTTCTTTGAGCGACTGTATTTTAATGTTAAGATAAGAGATCTTCCGGATTAGGATTTTTATGTTTTAACAAATGTATAAAAGAATTACTAAATCTTAAAAAGGATTTGAACTCTTTTGAAGCTAATCTCAATAACATAAAAAATGTGAATTTCCTAAAAGATTTTTTTCAACAGTTTTATCGTATATGCTCAAAAATTAGTTTTTAAATCGTCTAGGAAAAAAATCGGGAAGAATAAAAGAAATTAAGCTTTCGGAATAAAAGCTTCTGTATAACCAGGAATAAAATTTATCAACTCTTTAAAATCAGTGCAAATTATAGAAAAAATAATCCATCGGAAGAATTAATTCGGGAATCAAGCACCGCATATCCGAGGAAAAAAAGTTTTATCTGTAAAAGATTTCTATAAACCAGGAATGGAATATATTTGAAATAATTATAATTCAACTTCTCTCAAGGCAGAGCAGGTGTTTTTTGATCAGTAAGCTAGAGGTTTCTTAATCAGGAAAACCTTTTCAACTTTTTGTTTATCAGAGCAAATGGACCTCATATCTTTACAGGCTTCATGATTAAACTTTTGCCTTTTCCTCAGCGGAATTATTACTGATATGAATCACAATACCTCTAACAGTAAATATATTAAATAATCTTGTTTTTTGGCTCTTTGTAGGTGTTTATAGAAAAGAGTAATTCGAAATCATTTAAAAATAAAGTGGCTCTCAGAAAGAATTCCAAGTCTTTTAATGTTAGAATTAATATATGTTGCGCTTTCTCTATAGGAAAGATTCCATAAGCCACTTATCCATTCTTATAATAAGATTCTACAATATTGATTTATTATTATGGAAAGAAAGGAAATATTTCTTTTAATAAGAAATTGAAGTTTGATTTCATATTAGAGTCCTATATAGAACATCCCTTAAAATTTCTTTAATACGTTTAAAAAATCATTATTCTCTAAAATCCCACTGTTTGTTTTTGAATATGGAGACTTCTTATTTCTTTTTTTAAGCTATTACACTTTAAATAAGTAATAATAATTAAATTCAGTAAAGTTCATTTGATACTTATTTTTTGTTTGTAATATGGTTCAAATGCCATATTATTACTTTAAATTTAAAAAAAACCACATATAAATTCCATGTTTCAAGCAAATCGCATTGTGACTGTAAATTTTGCATTTTTGCTGTCAGTTTTTTTTAATCTTAGTTCATGTTTATAAGTTTTTAATAGTTTTATATTAATATAGTTTACTATTAAAAGTAAGGATTTTTGTCTTTAATAGTAAATGTGTGATATTTCTAGATTTAATTTATAAACTATTCGAAGATGCCATTAAATTGTTGAAAGATTGAAAGAAGGTATAAAAACTAAATTTAAGACATTAAAAAATATTTGAATTTCAAATATTTGCTGATAGTGTTATGGTTGTAATCATTGAAACTTCCCTTGTTACAATGTTAAATTGATAGAATTTGTAGCAGTTAACGAAAACAGAGTTATTTGATCATATAGGGAAGATCAAAAAATTATTGTTTACAAAATGATTTTCAATTAATAAAAATTTAAGTTTGTTTATTCTTGATTATTCAACTACTGAAGTTGTAAATGAAAGCATTTTTAGAACAGGAATTTCAAAAAGAAAAAATATATTTGTTTACTTCATGGTCATTCATGAAATGGGTTATTGACAATATTTCAAAGATATAAGGAATTTTAAACTAAATAATTAATTCTACAGATTTTTTTATTAGTTTTAACTGAAATTCATATAATAAATGTCAGATATCATGTAATTTCTTCGCTTAATGCGACCAGAGACCTTTAAAATGATTTTTTTGCAATTTTCAACTTAGCAATTTGAAATTTCACAGGCATTAAGAGTAACGCTATAGGAGATGACACACAAAATTTTAAAGCATTATATTAATTTATTTATGAGTTAGGAGGAATAATATAATATAATATTAGCGATAAATAACGTTATTGAAAAATGTTCAGGCGCTCCAAATTTCTTCGAAAGCACTCCAATTTTTATTATTACTTTCTCTAACCCTTTTGAAACAAAAGTTGGGATTCATTTGGAAGTTAGAGTACTAAATATCAAAATTAATTAACGTAATAACTCAAACCTACATAAACATGTTTTTAAAAATCAGTAGTTTTGAGTTATTTTATTGGTTAATTGTGATATTTCGTGCTCAAACTTCAAGAGTTAGAAAAAATAATCATAAAAATTGGAGTGCTTTCGAACAAATTTGGAGCGCTTGGAATATTTTCCATTGACGTTATTTATCGCTAATATTATATTATATTACCCTCTAACTCGTAAATAAATTAATATACTGTTTTAAAATTTTGTGTGCCATCTCATATAGTGTTACTCCTAATGCCTGTAAAATTTCAAATCGTTAAGGGGAAAATTACACAAAGTCATTTTAAAGGTCTCTGGTCGCCTTAATGAAATGAATAATCATATATACCAAATACAATCATGCAGTTCAAAATGAAATTGCAGAAAATTAACCTATTATTTGCGGAGTAGCTATAAAAGTTTGATATTACAACAAATAATATTAATAATTCATATAAATTTCCTCTATAGCAATTTATTACTAACTGTCTATATTTTGGAAATATAATGAAAAACTAAACACGCTGCTGTACATTCTGATTGTCAATACAAATATTCCGATTTTGAGGGAAAAAACAACAACCTTGACCCATTTAGATAAGCTATACATCTTCGAAGAACATCTTTAGTCCATTTAGAAGACTTTGATTGTAATTTTTTTTTCTAAATTTCTATAGCAAACGCATCCTTTCTCGTTTTAGTGCTTAAAAAAAAGAACTTAGTATTTTCCTGTGCACATTCCATCATTATCATTCACAGGAGCACCCCCAACTACACCCATGGACAACTCGAGGACAAATTCATCTTCATTCGTCTCGAAAACAGGTGCCTTCCCACCATCGAGACACACCCAAAAAGCTGTATTTTTTTACTTAATTTTTTTTTCTTTGTTTCTTTCTGAAAATACCGTTATATCTACCGTTGTACTTCCTTCACCAAGAAAGTGATGAGTAGAATTTTTTTTTATTAGTGGATTTTTATCTTTGTCGTCTGATCAAGGATTTCTTTACATTAAAAAAAAGATCGATAATTACGGTGTTTCTCCGAATACATTCAATTCGGAGACGATCTTAGCCTGAAGCCAATTAAATGGTCTCACTCTCATCACCAGTCATATCATTTTCTAAGTTAAAGAATTAAAAACATGTGGAATGACCATGAAAGAAAACGTATATAAAGTCAAAACTTGTCCGGAAAAAGACACAAGTTAACAACTGTTGCTTCAGTCTGTTTGCCTGCTGCCATTTGTCTTCAGAATGAAATTCGTAAGTTTTTAACCAAGGATTTTAGAATGTTTATTTGCTTTCCTTTTCTGTAATTACTCTAGAATCTCTTCCTAAATTTTCTTCATTCCTGACCCAAAATGATGTTCCTTCATATAAATTTCGATTTGGAAGGTAAATATGATCAAATGATGAGTTTTAAAAACACCTAAATTGGAGAAACTTTCCAATTAACTTTCTACTTAATCTTTGTTTCTAAGATAACATATGACTTAGTCGATGAAAGTGTTGCTTTGTTGAATTTTTTTAAAGATTTTATATATTGTACCACATATATTTTTTCCAAAAGGTTAAAATGTATAATAATATGTTCTATATGAATAATGATTTAAATCTTGCCACAAAGTCTAATTCCGACATAGACCTTTTAAAATTCTTTTGAAATTTTTACTGCAATTTTAAAAACAGGAGAAATTTTACTTCTTCAACAGTGAACTCAACAATTTTTTTTCATATTAACCATTTAAATTTAAAACCTTCTATTCAATCTATTTTAATTAGACGTAGATGCAAAATTCCAAAACTTTAGTGAGACATAGTTAAACTTACATTCACTGCCGTCCCACAATTTCCTATAAAATATCTTTAATATTACTAATATTTTCAGAATAACTAAGTTTGCATCCCAAATTTTATAAGTTTTCATAGCAATATGTAGTGACTATATTTCAATAGTAACAAGAGAATTATCTTATTATACCAATATAACCTAAGTCGATGAAATGAGCCATGTTTTCTTCAAAATTTATATGATATATTTTAGTATGAAATGAAAGTAAGCCTTATTCCATAAAATTTGTATAGGAATGAAATTTAGTATATGTTTCTTAAGAAATGATTTAGTATTAGTTGTATTTTAAAAAGAATGCATTTTTGCTATTTCAGCTCATAACATTTAATTATTCACTGATAAATCTATTCTTGTGTATCAAGAAAACTAAAACATGAAAGCAATACAAATCTCATGAGCATATTAATTTCTCCACAGTATTTCAGCCGTTGTTTAGAAAGATTTCAGGACTTCATTTACGAACGGTATCTATTTTTCTGAATCCCTCTTTAGTTTTCTCCACATTTTATATTCCTACTTTCAGTTCTGTTGTTTAACATGAGTGGTTTCTCATTTCCATTAAGTTTTAAGAGGATTAAAGGTAATATAAACAAAAGTTTTCGTTGCAATTGAAGACATTAATTTGATTTTAAAATATTTTTGAGACTATAATTTTCCTAAAGATAAAACTCTATTTTCTGATGGTACTCGGAATACATTTACAAACTCTCTCTGGGAAAAACCTACTTATTCCTAATGAAATATTATAACAAATCTCTTTCATCACGTTCATAATTAAACTAGCATGTTTTATGAAATCCAAAACTATCTATAA
The DNA here is from genome assembly GCA_026289955.1 of Argiope argentata. Lineage (NCBI taxonomy): Eukaryota > Metazoa > Arthropoda > Arachnida > Araneae > Araneidae > Argiope > Argiope argentata. The sequence goes on along the minus strand of JAOUZG010004552.1, from coordinate 2,562,505 downwards.
CTAAGTAATTCTCCATCTAAAAAGAACTACCTGTCCACCTTATAAAAGAAATACACGATTTGAATTTCAGTTTGAATCAAATGTATTGAATTAATACTGAAATGTAATATTAATCTATTTTATGTAAGTTAATAAAATATCATAATATTTTAAGAAATAATAAAGTCTGAAATAGTTTTGAAATAAACTTTTCTTTCAAGGTGAAGAAAATTATGTATCTTAAATCATAAAACAGAAAGGGGAAAAATTCATGGAATCCGAGTTAAGGTGGTAGTTATTAAATTGCCTTTAATAATAATAATCGTCTTAACAAACCAATCATTATTAGTTTTACATTATTTAAATCTAAACAAATTTAATGAAGCTAAACTATTAATAGTATGCACTTTGTAAATGCTACTCTACGTATTCTGAAAAAAAAAAACGTTTATCAGCAACACATACACAGAAAAGTTGTTTAACCCTTTATCTGCTGATGGTACTTATAAATACCATTTAAATGTGGATTATATTTCCATAATATGACTATTTTTGCCGATGGTATTCGGAAAAAAAACACGGAGAATGTAACCCAAATAGCAAGAAGTTAATATAATCTAAAAGTAGAAATGAAAAATATTTAATTAATAATAAAATTAATCAAGATATTTCTATTAATTAAAATTTTTCTATTGGGTTCTCTGGGATTATTCTGCAAGGAAACTTAACTACTGCTGCAAAAATGAAGTTGCAAAATTGATGGCAACATATTTCAGTAGATAAAGGGTTAAATATTTTTTATCTTTTCCCAAAAAATTATCTTTGAAATACTTTCACCAGTGATTTTTAAGAACCTTACTATGAAATATACTTCAGAATTTTTCTTAATTTTTTTCTAAAGTATAATTTTAATAATGTTCCAGAGCAATTCCTTTTGAGGATCTAAATCGCTTAAGAGTTTTCTGCTCTTACCAAAGAATTATTTCTACTTTTTAAAAAAAGACTGTTTCGGCAAACATTTTGTGAAGCTTAAATTTCTTATGATTTTTTTAATATTAGGAATTGTTCCTCTTCATCAGGGCTTCTGAATAAATTATTTTCATATTAATCATATAATTTTAGAATTTATTGAAATCAACTAAATTAAAGGAAATTATAAGTTTAGAACTCAAAAGAGGTATTGTAATCTCTCAATCATCTATCTTGTTATAGTACTTGTTATTTGATGAACATTATTAAAGCATATAATAATTTACAGTTACTATTACTTATTATAGCATCTACTATTACTTATTAAAGCATCTTATAAAAGCATATCTTATACTGCTTTTATAAGATATTATTTAAAACAAATTCAAGGGCATCGTTTGAAAAGCACCTTTCTTGTTATGTTGGTAATTTTTTTTTGTCATTTCAGCTCGTTCTTTCACTTCTTTTCGCCGTGGCTATGTCCGCCGAAATCGGTGTCAACCACGCTGGTGACGCCTACAACTTCCACTATGCCGCTGGTGATGCTGGTGGCCACAGCCGAGTCGAAAGCGGCCATGGCAGCTCTGTTTCTGGCAGCTACAGCTACGTCGATCCCAACGGCCACCTTAGAACCGTCAGCTACACTGCCGGACCTGATGGCTTCAAGCCCACTGGAGACATTGGAGTAGACAAGAAGACTGCCGATGAAGCCGCTGCCATGGCCGCCCTTGCCCCCAAAGCCCCAGAAGCACCAGCAGCCCCTGTACATCACTTCAATTATGCCCCCTACTATCATCACCCCGGAGCTTATATCCACCATGCCCCCAACTACGCCCACTGGGGAGCTTTCTGGTAAATCAAACGGACTAGGCTTATGGACACTCTACGAGAAATCTGTTCTTTCTCGGGGCTTTATGTGAACCTGGATGAACCTCTCAATAGACTGGCTTTGGGTACAAACTGTTATATTTGGGATAGAACGCTTCCTTGTCCTCCGCTTAGCTTAAAACATACAATAGGCTTCCCAATTTTTACAAATAGTCATTTGTTGTTCCTCTATGCATTTTTGAAAGGAGTGTGAAATGATGTAAAATGTGTTCGATAAAACTGTAAATTACTATAAATAAAGAGTTTGAAAGAATTTTTGTGTTTTTGAATTTAATAAATTGAGATTATTTCTCTACAATCTAATTTCTTTTCTGTATATTTGTGTGTAATAAGAACATTACGTTAGTTTTTATAGAAGAGCTTAAGTATAACTTAAATCAAGAAGTCATGTTGTTGATACTTCTTTGACGTTTCATCAATGTCTCTTTTTTATTTCTAATTCCAGTAATTTGTGATTCAAAAAATTAGTCATTGACTATTAAAATTATCATAACTCACGTATTAAATTTGAAATCGAGGAACTCAAAAGTCTAAGTTGGAACGCATTAATTAACAGAAAAACACAGAATGAGTACAAGGAAATTTGTATAATATTAATAAGAAATATATAAAAAGTACTCATAAAATGAAATAAATATACATTACACTAAACCTTACAGAAATAATATATAAAAAGACACGCAGTATTTAAGGAATACAAAAGGGTACATTGTCATAAAAATGTGTCTATTTTAAATTTTGTCTTTAATAATTAAAAATAGGATTTCGTAAAAAAGGATCTTTAAAAGGTTTAATAAATCAAGAAGTAATGTTACTGATACTTCTTTGATATTTCCACAATGTTTCTTTTTTATTTCTAATTCCAGTAATTTGTGATTCAAAAAATTAGTTATTGACTATTTCAATAACCATGACTCACATTTCATATTTGAAACGGAGGCACTCAAAAGTCTAAGTTTTAACGCATTAATTAACAGAAAAACACAAAATAAGTACAAGGAAAAGCAGTTTTTAAAAAGATTTATTTAGATTACATCATATTTCCGAAATATTTACAAAACAATCAAGGTTTAGGTGAATTCAATTTTTCAGTGCATGAATAACAATGTATTAATTCAAATAAGTTGATATAAATAATACATGCAGGCTATAAAATTGCAAACAGAAAGTATTAAGTTTGAATCTCAAGTTATACACTGTAAATTGAACCTTAGTAAATGAAATAAAAACAATACTAATTCTGATATTTATTGTAAAATTGTATAATAGTAATAAGAAATATATAAAAAGAATTCATAAAATGAAATAAATATACATCACACAAACCCTTACTGAAATAATATATATAAAAAAGACTTACGCAGTATTTAAGGAATAAAAAAGGGTACATTGTCATAAAAATGTGTCAATTTTAAATTTTACCTTTAATTATTAAAAATAGGATTTCTTAAAAAGTATCTTTAAAAGGTTTTAGTATAAAACATTTTTAACCTTTATAGTCATTTTTCTTCGGGGGTATATTCAAATGCATGATTAATAAAACCTTTTCATTTTAAAATGTTTAACATTCTAATTTTCATAATGATATAGAGTCACTTCTGATTTGTGGAATTATCGCTAATTCGTGATTTCAACGCAATATGAAATATTTTACATTAAATTTTAAAAATAATCTTTTGAATCAAAAACGGTTGCCAGATTTGAGGTTTTTAATAACATTTCAAAGACCTTATTTTGATTCTTTCAGACTTTTCATAAACTCCCTTTTAAAAATTGATCAGAATAATTAAGATGTTTGATTATTGTTTGAATAAAAAGAATATTCTTTATATCAAACACATTAAAAAAATAACAAATCTTTGATATGAAAAACTTTTTAAGCTACACAATATATTATGCATGTATCATCTATGGATTTAATAAATTACAGCTGCCAAATATGATGATGTCATGAAAGAACACATTCACTTAAAGATGCATTCTATTATTTGAAAAATAGACTTTAATATATGCAGTGTTGTAAAATTACAGAGACAAATCATCTATATCTCTTTCTTGAGTGATAGAAAAAAATGGAAGACAGTCGTATTCATGTGACAATATTTTAATGACATTCAGACGTTTTTTTTATAAGAATTAAATTTTAATGTGGTCTGGATAATGTTTCATAAAAAAGTAATTTAAAAATCAATTCTCTTTCAATCATTTTGGAAAGTCCTGCCGTGAAGAGCAGACTGTCATGAAAATCCAAATTCGTCAACAAATTTCATAAAAAAAATCTAATCCTAATTTGTAGAAACGCACATTAAAAAAATGCAAAGTGTTTGGATTCTTTTTTTCAAACTAATAGTTGTTGTTTTCATAGATTTTGCAACTTGGATTTCATGTGCAAAAGCTGTGTTTGGACCGACTTGTTTTTCAATTTGAAGATTTGCAATGTAATTTTTAGTCACCCTATAGATACAATTAAAAAGAAAATTCATTTTAGAATGAAAGTGATAATTAAAGTTACATGATTTTATACTGAAATTCTAACGACTAACACACAAAAAAATTCCTCGCACACACGATTACAGCTATCCATACAGACACTTTTTCTGTTCTCATCTATTTGTCCTATTTGTAGAGACATTATTTGATTGTCCATCTGTTATTGGTCCAGCTGGAAATAGAACAACGTAAATTTTTATTAATAAGATTTGGTCAAGTTTAAAAAATAATCTTTTATGTTTAAATGAGTAGATCTATGAAATAAAAAAGTAGTTAATATCTTATGAATAACACTATTATTTTTATATATATACAAAATATATACAAAGAAAACATCTGCAAATTTGCCTACGGAAACGATTGAATTGTCTTTTTAAAAAAATGTGACCAAGATAGTGAGTATTTTTTTTTCTTCCAAAACTATCGATCATCATTAAATTTTCTAACAAATTTTCCAAATCTACCTGTTCGTCGTTTATGGGGAGGTGAAATATGATTTACACAAACAGCTAAATAAATGAAATTTCGTATGCTATTATACAAAGAAAATACGTATTAAAATAAAGAAACAGTTAGTCAGTCAATGAAAAACTTAGATTTCTACACTTGATTTTCACTTAACTTTCACTTATCTTCTTCACTATTTTTCCCATGTACAAAACAAATCAAGATTTGGGTGAAATGCTAATTTTCTATTCTTCAGTGCATGAATAAAAATATATTAATTCAAATAAATTGATATAAATAACGCTATTATATATTGTTTTATATATAAACGTTATTTTGTATTGCTTTACGAAAATCAGAAGAAATTCTGCTCGTTTATGACTTACTAGTCAATTCTTATAATCAGCTAAATTGTCGGAAATGCTGGGTTATAGCTTAGTTTTTTATAATTAATCATGCGTAACTTACTCATAATTCATTCAACACTGTATTTTCAAACATTACATTATGAGAGATACAAACCTGCATTATAGTAATAGTTTTACATCTGTTCTGTTTATTGTGTAAGCGAACTACCAAAATGGAATTGAGTACATTTATATCAATGATATATCTTTTAAAATAAATTATCTTTAAAAGCAATATCTTTTTAAATATATCTTTAAAAGAAATATTTTTTTTAAATGTATCTTTAAAAGAAATTATCTTTTAAAATACACACAAAAAAAGCATAATTTCTTTTTGTGAGCTTTAAACAAAGGAAGAAAATTACAAGATTAAATATTTAATGAAGGGAAGAAAATGGTTTGAAATTAATTGCAATAATGAAAACTATTGTTAAAAATTATGTAATTTCTTCTAAAAAAATGTCAAGATTGGTTAAAATTTTACATTAAAACTAAACTGATAATAAAAAGATACCTTTTAATTTTAAAATGGTGTGAAAATAATTTTTGTCCAATTATATTTTCAGAAATAATTGCAAAATAACATTAAAATATGAGATCATTTTTAATGAAATGAAATTTTAATTACAAATTTTAGAAAGTCGCTTTGAAATTTTAAATTTCTGTATCACATTTGGGAGTCCTATTCTATAGAGCACTAACACTTTACATATGCATGCAGTATTCATTAATAGATTCATATCTAATATAAAAAGGTCATACTGTATTTTATATTCATCATTTTATGACGCATATCATGACCTTCAGAGGATGATTTTGATGTCACCATCATTGCGAAATCCAAAAATTGAATTTCATGTATTTAATGTATTTCAAAAAGAAGTCAAAGTTTCAATGGAAAAAAGTTTAAATGAATTATTTATTATAGCAAAAAAGCAATAAATTATTTACACATTTTAATTGCCACCCAATTAGCAGTGAATCAATTCAATGGTTGTTAGAAAATTTCATCTTTACAATTCATTTTATTTATATGCTCGCCTTGTAAAGGATATAGTTAAAATGCAGCACTTTGTGAAGTATTTGTGAAGAAACACACACACACACACACACACACACACACACACACACACACACACA
>JAOUZG010004552.1:2500861-2530694 GCA_026289955.1 Argiope argentata | reverse complement strand
TATAGCAAATTTCGAGATAAAAATATAACAGACTTTTTAAATTTTCATTTTTTTTATTTATGCAGTTTGGTATCATGTTGCTTATTTTATAAATAATGAATAGCAAATACAATAACTGAAGATGAATGGAGAGAGTAATGTAAGAAAATCGTTTTTTAAACCTTCTATAAATCACCTATTAACAGAGTTTGCGTTGTAAAATACAAAGAAAATGAAGAGTCAGATTCAAAACATCGTGGCATTATTCATTTTATTTTCTTTATTTATAAAGCATTGTTTATTTTAACGTCTGCGCTTTTATAACGCACTTTACGCAGTTATTTCAAAATCGTAATTCTCAGAATTAAATCAAAATATTGCAAAATGCAAGGAACTTCAATTAACTTTTAAACAAGGCTAAAATGTTGAAAATGAAATACTTTTAAAATGCACATTTAATAATCTATTTGAATTAAAGTTTATATTTTGAAAATTAATAAAGTAGTTAAACTAATAATTTCAACAGTGAATAAAGAATAAAATAAACTATTGTATGAATGTTTGCGGAAAGAATTTTGAAATATTTATAAAAATGGAAGAAAAAAAAATGGAAGAAAGAAAGTGTGGAAATAAGAATGAATCTACTAAAAAGTTAATTTCTAAGTTTTTAATATGTATTAAAATAGCTTCTTCCCCCCACCTTAATTTGTTTAAAAAATAGATACGAATAAAACCCCTAACCAAAACAACGACGGAAATTTGAAAGTTATTTTTTTTTACTTGGATAAAATGGCTGAAATATATATTTTGAGGATTTCCTATAATTTTGAATAATATTCCATAATTGCATTTTATTACAGGATCTAAGTGCAAAAATGTTGTAAACAAACCTCATTGGAATCAATGATTCATTAGAATGTTACCAATAAATTAATGGCTGCAGAAATCAGGGATTTAAAATTATTTGAATTATACCTTTATATCATCCAATATTTGAAAGGAAATCTAATTTTACAAGCTATTTAAAGAAGAAGAAAAATCGACCCATAAAAATTATTAAACGATTAATATTTAGAATAAAAAAAATACGCTACATGATTATCTGTAATGATCCTTAAAGAAAAATCATTAGAGCTAAAAGGTAAACATATGTACTTTTGTTTATTTCATAAAATTAAAATTTTTTTTCAAATAATAAAATCGAAAATTAGATTATTTATTTTATGAAAAGATTTATTAAAGCAAGTTTAAAGAAATCAAAGCTTTTTAAGTAGATGTTCTCAAACTTTTCATATTCAACACTTCTTTATCACTTTTCTTCGTCAATAATTTCCTCCTTTACCAATTATTTTCCTCGCTAATAATTGGTTATTTATATGACATAGCTAATGATTTTCAAATGTTTCGACGAAAAAAATTTAAAAACTATTAAACGATATTAAATAAGAATTGTAGCCAACACAACTACCCGAAACGCTGTGATATTTGATTAGTCCAATTTAGTTACTCTAGTATTCCATTGTGAAGATGCATGGGGGCTATTTTAGAATGAAATAAAACTGTTATCAAACGATTTTCTTAATATTGAGTTTCCAAGCTTGGATATTTGGTAGCATAATACTTAAACAATAATTTTTTAAGAGTTATTTTAAATGTAATTTTTAACTGCTAATATGTAAGAAAATTTAAACAAAAACGCTCTTATGATATTCATATGATACGTTTTAACCACTATTTCTTATTTTATTTTTAAAAACCCGCCTATATTATGAAGGGTTGAAAGGTCCTTTTTTTTCTCTTCTGACATTGAAATACCGTAAAACAAGCTAATATAATACGAAGAACCTTATTCTTTAATTTTATTATTAAATATATTTTAAGCTACGGAATTCTAAATTTTAGAATTCATGTTTTGTAACTTTTAAAATACTTGTATTTTATATTTCTGTTTTTGAATGATTTAAACTCAGCAAATTTGAGCAGCTGTTTTTGGAAGATCAGTAGTTAATCATCTACGAGACTAACATAATTTGGTTAAAAATAAAAGGTCTGAAATATTTACCACACATCCATTCATAAAGAAAGCTAAGTTTTTAAAAAGAAAAAGCAGGAGTTTTTCACTGGTTATTATAAGCAAAAGAAAGTTTCAATGGAAAATAGCTAAATCAAAGTCGATAAAAACACAATAACAGTTCAATTAGTTTGCAATTCGAAAAGGAAAAAAAAACGGGATCTAAAAATGATTGTAGCAGTTTTAAAAAACAACAATTTTAAACTATAATATCTAGTGAATTTTTTTAATTTATCAGCTTTAGCGAATAATACAAAAGCAGATAACGATTTCACTCACGGAATAGTAATTAGTGTGTTAAGAATTAAGGATTTTGATAATTTTGTAAATAAGGAAATCAAGTAAATTGTATTAAATATTATTTTTTTTGTATTAATTTTCAACAGTTGCACAATTAAACGTCAAAAAAGCAGTCAAATTTATAAAACTTTTTAAAATATGATAAAAACATTTCTGCTTTTTCGTAATAAAATGCCATGTGATATAATACAGATACGCCCAGGATAGGCTCGTATGTATTAATTAATAAAAAATTCAATATTAAAAAAATAATTTTCAGTTTAAAATGATCAAAACGAATTTAAGTTATAACCTCATATCTAAAAAAAATTCGAGCATCAAGAGATTTCTAATAAAAACGATTAAATTAATAAAATTTTACTGTATTTAAAATCGTACTTTTAAATACTTAATTATAGATAATGATACATATAATGAAATCAGTCATTAAAATTTCAACTATTATTACATTGGCTTTTTTTGAAATAGGAGGCTTGATGATCAAGAAGTATCATCAAGCTAACAACCTAAGTCATTTGGAGCTGGAAGTGACAAAATTCTGTATAGGCCTTTATATTAATACCATTTAAGAATACAAGGTCAAAAAAATTAAATTTATCCCTCAAGGACAAGTCTGTAAAGTAATAAAGAAGTTCTTTAAAAGTCTTATAACTTACCTTCGCGTATAAGGAATCATAGAATCTCTGGTAATGGTAATTAATCACTCCAGTTCCTGCCGGTCACATCGTTTCTCCCTCTATTAACTGCGCTGCCGAAAGAGGTGACCCGGGTGTTTATCGGCACTTTCACCAAATATTTCAAGTTTATATAACGGAAAGAGCAAAGATCGTGTTGATGTTTGAAGGAAGTTAGCTTTGTGGCGACGGTCCGACACTTGAGATGTTTCCGCGATATTCCATGAGACATCCTCTGGGCCATTTAAGCGACGATACCAAGAAATGGACACTCATGCCCCGAGATTTTGTTGGGAAATAGCTTTTATCTTATCGCCGCTTGTGTATTCTCCTCAATCATCTCGTTTTTGGATGATATTTAAAATGAAGATTGTTTACCTCATTAGAGAAATGGACGCTAAAAACTCTTTGGTATCGTAAAACGCTGTGTTACGGGACAGAAACAATTGGATGGAGCAGATAAAAGTCAGGAAGTTGGCTTGCGCCAAATAGAATCGAATAGTTTCCATGCTTTCTACGGAGAATAATTCAATATTCGATATCTATCAGTGTGTAGTTATGTTCAAATATTTTGCAGTAGTTTCCAAAGTAAATTAAGTATAATAAAAGCAGCAAATTGTTTAACCCCCATCATTGCGATTGACAGAAATAAACATTAATTCTGGACAATTTAATTTTAAATGTCCCTATTTAGCTCTGTAGGAAAAAAATTATAAAATAATGATAAATTTGAATGAAATGAAATTCAGAATCCTATAAGACGCTGAAGTAAAAGAGAAAAGACATTTTTTAAAAGTAAATGCTAAGAGGAGAATAAACACAAAGTTGCACTTTAGAACTCGTTGAATATATTAATAAACTGATATCTTGGTGTTTATGACACCTGTTTTTATTGCACTCTTAAATCACTGATAATCCAAAAATGAATAAAATTCATTACATGCATGTTATTTCCACATCCTAAGCGGCGATTCCAATGGCAATCTGGACTGTTATTATTTTCTAAGCGAATAAAAAAATACTACGGGTGTTAAACATTCCTTCACAGACTCGGTTTTTTTATGCTAAATCACATAATTTAGTTTAAAACTACCCCTTCTAATATCTTTTAACCAAGGAGGGAAAATACCAATTTTATTTTTCATAAGATTAAAAAAAAACCTTAGTAAGTAGAAAAAAAAACTGATTTATATATATAAAGAAATGATTGCAAGTTTCATTAACTCTTCTGCAAATTCCCAGATATGAGCACTTGTTATTTACAGAGAAATTTTGCTATATTCTTTTTTAAATGCCATCATATATTCCTCTAAAAATAAAATTTAACAGAATTTTGTATATTAGCATTGTAACCTGAATTTTTAGGCAAGAAACGTATGAATCTGAATATATGATAAAAGAATCTAAAAAATTCCCACACACACATTGTTTTATCATATATGTAAAGGGTGGTCAAAAAAACTTCCACTATATATGAAACCCTAGCGGCCTACACACTTGAAGATATGCACTTGAAATTGTGATGAGTTTAAACAATGCAGAGCTCACGGTTACGGTTACAGCAAGAGAATTTCCAAATTTTCGAATGGCAACACCCACGTTTTATTTGCACTAATTGATCAGCGTATTGAAAAACCACAAATGGCGTTAGAACGATTAGAGTGTGAAGAAAATTTCCGGTGTAAACCATTTGCAAAGAAGAGCATTATAAAGGATTAGTGACAACACAGAGGGGAAAGAGAAAAAAATCTTTTAATGGAATAAAAAGTTATAATTACAGGTTTTCAATGTGTTCACCTTCGCAGGCGACAACGCATTGCATTCGGAAGATTGCAATGCGTTGTAGATTGCAATGCAAACGTAATATAAAAGGAGGAATCTGTATAACTTCACGTGTTATGGCATCTTTGAATTCTGACATATCTCTGGGACCAAATGTGTATATCTTAGATTTCAGATAATCCCAGAACCATAAATTTACAGGAGTGAGGGCAGGGGATCGTGGTGGCCACGAAACTTCCAAGCTACGAGATATGACTCTATCACCAGAGTTTTGTTGATCCTGGTAGAAGAAATCCCTCTAAAGAGAATTGAAGGAGCCCCATCTCGCAACCATACAATGTCACTAATGAGATTTCGTTGCTGCAATTCAAGAATTACGTAATTCTACAGCATTGATTTATATCGTGCACTTATGAAGCACGATTTTAAATCTGTGGTAATGACCTCTTCAAAGAAGTATGGACCGAAATCAAATGTGCTATACAATCACTTTGGCTTCGTGTAAAGGCACTAATGCCATATCGTGAGGGGTTTTGTCAGCCCAGTGAACACATTTTTCGGTGTTAACGTATCCCGCTAAAGAGAAGTGGGTTTCATCAGTCTATATTATTCGAAGGGAGCCATCTGTCATCTTCATCATATCTGATGAGGGAAAAAATTTCGAAGTCCACATGCAGTTGCTCATCTACGGACTGCAACATTTGGATGCCCTGAAACTGATACGAAACATTCGCAGAACAGAGCACAGAAGCCTGGGAACTGTGGATTTTGGTAAATCCAAATTACGAGTAACACTTTTTACAGTATGCGATGGAATTGTAGTAATCATGTTATGCACTTCAGCAACATCTTCAATTGGAACAGATGGTCTCCCGAATCGAGGTCTATGGCAAGAGCATCCAGTTTCTTCAAATTTTCTTACCAAATCACATACACTTCTTACTGAATACGGGCCTCGTCTTAGTTTGTGATTTCGCCATTAAGTTTGAACGGCTTCGGCAGCATTTTCTAAGTTCAGATGAAACAGCTTTAGCAATTCATCCCGTTGTTTCTTTGCAAGCGTCATCTTGTTGGCACAGTCGAACATCTGACAGAAGAGACACTCTTCCCACACTGCTTTTTAAAGGTTTTTCCAAAGGCAAGGCTTTACAGGTGGCGTTGTGTTATCGGTACTTCTATCATCTAACCCTGTGAATTATGCAAAGTTATTCAAAGCTCTTCCACTCTGTGGTGTCATTAATCCTTTATAATGCTCTTCTTTGCAAATGCTATACCCAGGTAATTTTCATCACACCTAATCGTCCCCACGCCATTTGTAGTTTTTCAATTCGCTGATCAATTTGCTCAAGAAAAAAGTGGGCATTGCCATTGAAAAATTTCGAAATCCTCTCACTGCAACCGTAACCATGAGCTCTGTTTTTGTTAGAATCATTACAATCTTCAGAGTATACCTTTAAACAATCATGTCTGAAATTTTGGTTTGATTGGTTGAGTGGATAAGCTGCTAGAGTTTCATATATTGGGGAAGTTTCTTTTTGACCACCCTGTGTGTGTGTGTGTGTGCGTGCGTGAGCATGTGCGTGTGCGTGATTGGTCTAAGAATAAAACCTTTTTTTTATTTTCTAAAAAACTCATCTAAAAACAAAAATATTGTAGGCTGTGTTGTATATTTGATATATTATTGCTCACATGCTTGACTCGCTTTACCTTTTTTTAAAAAATTAAATATCAACATTCGAGAAATAACTGCATTTTGTTTAAACCACTTGATTCGGCCCTATTTATTCCACTTCCGTCGTTCATGCACAATTTTCACGACTAGCAATGACAAATTTGTCCCTATTGCAAGAAGGGAAAAATTATAACTTTAATACAGTATAAAGGTGTAAAGAACCTGAAAAAATCTGAAATATTTTCGGACATGGAAATATTTTGAAATTCACATAATGCCTTAAATGTTTTGAAACAAACATGCGCTATCATTCACACATATTTTTAAACACTGTTGTATTTTGTAATCTAGAGCATTGATGCAACAGTATAAGAATTCATAGAAAATATAAAGCTTTCTAAACATTACAAAATATTCTTTATCATGAAGAATGCTCTTGAAGTTTCGTAGAAAATAATGCTTTGTATTGTATGCTTGTAAATTTTTATACAAATTATTTATTTCGTTGAATATTGTCTGTATTTTTTAAATCTAAAATATGTATTTTTTTACTCTTTTAAGCTCCTCTCCCTTTTGCTCAAACTATAATATGAAGAGTTACAAATACGATTTATTTGTGATGTTCAATTCAGTGAAAAAATACAATTTCATTGTGGAAACTAAATGTTATTTTTCTTTAAAATAAATGAATGAATGTACTTCCCATTAAATTGGAAGACCCGAGCTGCATCGGGTATAAAATCCGTGATAAATCTAAAATAAGTTTGGAGTAAAATTTAGTTTAAAATTGTGGTGGAATAATGTTTTTACTTTATATTGTCTATATTATAACTACTATTTGCTGTTAGCATATTACTTTATTTAACATACTACACAAATGCAACATATATTTATGTTTTGGCGCTTCTATTATCATTGAAAATTATACTTTTCTCACTATCCTCTGAAAAATGATGCTTATTTCTTATCAGAGGTATATTTGAATCACTGAAACACTTTTTATAAAATGTAATATTTTTTGTTTCATAAATTATACTCAGTAAGTTGTAAATCAATAAAAGATTCCGATATCAAAATTAAGAATAGAATTTTCTTTAAAGCCTTATCCTGCAGAAAATAATTTTTCGAATAAGCTCTAAGTCAAATAAATTTTTAGAGATTTCTAAAAATTAATAATCTGAAAGGTTATTTAATATTTTTAGCATTATGATATTAAAAAAAGAGTGTTTTAAAATCGGTAAAATCTTTTAAAGTGTTTCTGAAAAAGAGAAAACAGAAATATTACTAATGAAATGCACTATGATCCTATAAAAAGTTTACTGTTGAATTTTCTCCCTTTTTTTAAAGTTTGCATTAACCTTTTCATTTACTTGTGTATTGAACTAAACTAAATGAAAAAAAACTTTACTTCAGGGTTTTAAAGAACAAGAATGATTTTGAGTAACTTTCTATATTAATGGATACAAAATTGAAAAATATTGATTTGACCACGTAAATATTCTACCATTTAAAAAAATGGCTAAATTTTTTGTAACTAGTTTATATACATAAAAAAACTAATCTACTAAAATTTGCTGTTTAGGAAAAACCACACAATTTCTTTTGGAATTGTCTACTTTACGAGTGCTTTTGTCGTAACTATATGAATTTCTTATTGACTTAGATTAGGCGGGTAGAGCATGTAATATTTTGCAGCTTATTAATTAAAAAATAAAAAGGTTAGCTTTTGATTCTTTTTTTAAGTTTTTCATAAACAAAGAGAAAGTATTATAATCATCAAAAATTTCAACCCACAGTTTCATAATTTTTCTTTTTTTAAACTTCCCTAAATTCATAAAAACTCTCTTTAGATTAATATATTTTATAAATTTTTTGGTGAAAAAAATAAATCAAACTATAAGGAATAAGGAGAATAAAAGTCAGTATCACAATATTTTGCTTCAAATTTTGAACAAATATCTCTAAATCAGATATTATGATAATTGTTATTTCATTTTTTTCTGGTAACATTAATGTTTTAACTATACTTCATAAAAAAAGTTATAAGTTTCGTATTTGGTTTTGCATAAATTGTAAGAAACAATAAAATATTCAAACACTGTCTTAGAATGTAGAAATATCCCAAATTTTTCCGAAAATTTTCAAGTTTAATCCGAATATTTTCAAATGTACGCATTTTCCCAGCTTTTTCCAGAAAAACTGGATGGACTGTCTTTGAAATTTGACCATGCAAATAAAATACTTGAACTTACACTTTTCAGTGAAGATGCTGTTTCAGTGAAGATTCATGAGCGAAAAATAACTTGTTTCTCCTTCCTCAGTTTCGAATTCAGAGTATAGAGTAATTCCATTTAAATGCCATTAGGATGCAGAAAGATAATAACACCGCAGTAAACGTTTTTCAATTCCAACGGTTCGTAAAAAAGGCTAAATGATGAAGGATTTTCCAAGCTATTAATATTTTTTAAAAGTGGATTTTCTTATAATTGATTAATTGTTTGAAGGTTTAAAAAAAATTCAATACCCTTCAACCTAAAAATATAATTTAAATGCAGTAAGGTATGCGATTTAAATGAGATGTTTTTTACGTGAGTTTTTACATATATAATAATATAAGTATTTATAAGATAGCATTTAAAATAATATTGAGAATATACAATGTAATATTTGTCCTTGATAATACACCATACTAATTTGTATGAGTTTGGTCATGTAATATAATGATATGAAACTGAGATTTCCCTAAAGTTATACTACTTTTTCATCGAAAGTCTACTTCTATTAAATACTTCATTAGTAAAGCAAGTAGCACTGATAAAAATATCGTTTTCATTTGAAAATATTTTCTAAAGATGTCGCTGAAAATCATCCAACCCATGAAATCTAAAATCAACACACTGTTTACCCATCAGTGGAGAGGAAAATTTTGTATACTTTTAGAGAACTCTTATGGAAGTTAATATCGTAAACATTAAGTAGCGTTACATATATAAACAAAAGAGATAAGAATATTGAAAAAAAGATAAAACAAAAAAATCTGAAAAAGCTTTCACGATTTTTTTTCCTCGCCCTTCTTTATCTTCTTCTTCATCCTCTCTTTTTATTTTCGTTTCCTTGGTAGATATGTGTGACCCACGTGGTTATGATCAGGGTGGCGATTAAGGAGATAATAATCATAACTTTAGTGAAGAACAGTTTTATGGTAAACAAGCAAAATGTAGATGTATTTAAAATTGTCAGGGTTTTTTTTTGTAAATATGGAAGTAAACTATTCATATTTATAAAAAAAATCAGTGCTTAACGGGGAAAAGACACAGATACCCAGATATCACATACTGTAGCATAATATTGTACAATATTGTGTGATATTATATGATATTAAACAATATTTCCCAATATTATACAATATTGCGAATATTGACCATTATTGTTCAATATTTGTGTGCTACTAGAGTACTGGAATGAATGTTCTAATTGTCTTTGTTAGTAAGCATAGTTAAAACAAATTACTCATATATTGTATTTTTCCCCGTGTATTCATAAAATACAATGAAGCAAAACAAAAAAAAATGCCCATGTTAATACCTGTATCCAGGAAAATGGAAGTAATGTTTCGATAAAGTTATGTTTCTGAGTTCTTCATGGATAAAAATTAAAAATTGCTGATTATTATTATTATATGCTCAGCCACTACATCTGTTTAAAATGCTGGTTTGAAAATAACACAGAAAAAATATTTCGCCATTTCAAATTAGTTTTCCTCGAATTTTTTTAAAAAACATCATGCAAACAAGTAGAGTTTGATAATAATAATAATAATAATAGCTGCGTAAGAAAGTTAACATTTCACTTGCTAGAAATGTATTTCTGTAGAAATAACCGTAAAGGTAAGATTCTATAAATTAGTCGTCCTTGTTTTTTCAGCTTGTTCGACCAGATAAGTGACGTTTTAAACTGTTAAACAATGAATAGGAAATGCATTTGTTTAAAATTTCCCTTTGTCATTCGATACGACTGAAAAAAAAACATGAATTTAACTTACTCAGTTCGCTATAGATTGCTCAGGATGGAAATTAAAGAATGGGTATATTTTAAAATAAAAATATAAATTTTTATCTTATTTTGGAATAATTCAAAGAAATCAATTTTTTTTATCTTAATTTAGCATTGACAAAAGCTCACGCATGATTGTTATGCTGGATTAGTTTAAATTAAACAACAAAAATGTTGTAACTAATTGCGCTGTAACTTTTGTAAGAGAAATTTAAAAGAGAAAGAAGATCGTACAGAAATTAAATTGATATCATTAAAACAATAAGTTTTTTTACTATTGTAAGATATCCCCCGGAGGGCACCTCGTAATTGAGAATGAGATGCTTCCGGTATGGTGGTTGGATCCCGCCAACCCGTTGGTTACAATAAAAGTGGGGGTTAGGTTCCCCCCTCAATGACGGGGCGTACTCCCTTCGGGGAGGGTTGTACCTGGGCCGGTGACGGCCATTAGGACTCAACCACAGTTCCCGAACTTTGCTGTTGCGGCGGTCCGGTCATTCAGTGTCGTTGGTTAATCCGTGTGCCTTCGTGGCGGGTCGGAGATTCTGTTCTATGACTTACTATTGTAAGATATCATAATCAATTTCCAAGGCTCATTCATAGTAAATACACATCTGACAATGGTTAAGCTTATTTTCGTGTTGTATAAGTCTTTTCATTTGATATCTTTTACTTGATTTCTTTTCAGTCTTCTTTGCTCCAACTAAATGAAGTTTCGAAGAGACGTGTAGAGCTATCTTCAGAGCACGACTTATAATATTTTGAAACATCATTAATAGCAAACCCTTCAATTAAACACAACTGTAAAAAGCTCAATGAAGCAGCCTGAAAGTCCATATAATGCTTTTTTTACATTAGAGTTTTTTCATTCCTCAATAAGTAAGAACAGCGATTTCTGTACCAAGTACGTTAGCGTTCTATATAAATATACAGAATTTATCTAGAGCAAAGAACTTTCGTCTTAGAAGAAGATTATGATATTATATAGCAATACATTATCAGAACAATATCAGTAAAATGAGAAATACAATACATTATCAGAACATACATTAGAATACAATACATTATCAGAACATACATTAGAATACAATACATTACAACAACAATACATTATCAGAACATACATTACAATAACAATACATTATCAGGACATACATTACAATAACAATACATTATCTGAGCATACATTACAAAAACCATACATTATCAGAACAATAACTTTATTCTGCCTTATCTAGATTGAAAAAAATTAATAATTACAGCATTTATAAATAAATAAATATTATTGAGATGTAATGCTAATATTTTTCACACAAAATGTAGTAATTTAAATTAAGAATTCATAACTATATTAGAAATTTTGCATTCAAAGAAGATTCAACCATGTTTAGTTTTTAGAAATCTTTTATTTTATACTTTTTTACTTATTGTTTATGCTATAGGCTTTTAAGAACTTCATTCATGAATTCAAGTAAAAAAAGAGACATTTCAAATAATTCACTAAATAATTTTTATATTTCAAGTTTCGCAGGTAAATTTTATTTAATGCATTCAAAAATTAAAAAATTTATATATATAATTGAAAGTATTTCTTATTTTACTGATACTCTTGTGTTATTACCGAAAAACTATATCAGATGTAAGCTTTAATCTAAAATAATAATGCATAAGATAATAAATTAATTATATTTACAATAACTTATGGATCTATTTTGTTTTATAAAGTATATCCTTTTAAAGATTTGACTATTCC
Organism: Argiope argentata; assembly: GCA_026289955.1. Classification (NCBI taxonomy): domain Eukaryota; kingdom Metazoa; phylum Arthropoda; class Arachnida; order Araneae; family Araneidae; genus Argiope; species Argiope argentata. Next base: position 2,518,410 of record JAOUZG010004552.1, on the reverse strand, counting down.
AAATTTTTAAGGGAAGGTGGAAATTTTTGGATTTTTAGTTCCTGAAGGTCAAAGAAATATTTGACTAAAGTTTAAAAGATGCATTATTTTTTTTTCTATTTTGCCAAACTGCAATGGGCTTATAAGAGAAAAGTTTAGAAAAATACATCTTTTTTTTCATAAGCCATTAAAATGTTTCAGGATTATGCGATTATATTATTAGTTGTAATAAAATATCTCCTAATGGACATACATAAAACAATAAAGACACTCTTTTATTTTTTTTAACTCAGATATGGGCGAGTAAAGTGAAAAGTTATTTAATGGGTGAAAGAAACTTTTAATTAAATAACTCTTATTCTTGTAACCCTCTAATTAAATATTTACTCAATTAAATATTAAATATTATTATATTTAAACATTTATATTATATATGTAAAAAATTGTGAGTACATGTCACTTATTAATATTAAGAAACCATTTTATTACATATTAGAAAAAAAATTATCTTATAATTTTTGAGGATGAGAAGCAGGGAGCTAACATTTTATTAGTTATGAGCAACACCTCTTGTTTCACTTTTTGAAATTTTTACAAAAGGAAGAAAAATAAAGAGTTTTCACAACAAATTAAGGATAATTTTTTTCATGTCTGGTATGATCTTTAGATTACATGTTTATATCAGATATAATAAAAAAAATCAGTGCTCATATATTAAACCATAGATCTGCCAACAACAAGCCAACTACGCCAAATTTCATTAATGGTTTTGAATACGTGGCAAACCAATTTTAACAAGTAGGTGATCTATTGCTGATCTTTTTTTTATTTGGCGAAGATGATCGATGTCTTAATACATAAGTTCCAAAAAATCTTTGGATTTCTCAAAAAAAAAATATTTTCTTTTGTAGAAGTTTTAAAAACCAAGGGACTGTAAATATAGTGACGATCTGCTGCCTTTGTTGGATTCTGACCTTTCAATACTAAGTCCGCTAATTCAAGGTCCATTGAATAAGGGGTTCATTGTCTTATTCTTTCGCTTTCAGGCAATGCACTTTCAAAAATGAAATAAATGCAGTAACCTTTCGTCTTCGCGGTACCACGCGAGACTTTTTCTTCAATTTATAGAAGGGATTGAGGAGCCAGTTCTTAATTTGTTGTGAGGAACGAGAGAACGTGACAGATGTACTTTTATAGTCGTACTATTGCTTTTAAACAGTGAAATAAAACGAAAAAAATGTTAAAAAATGATAAATACAAGATCTCCCAATTACTGAAAGTTATTGCATTTCAGTAAGATTGACGGGTACTTATGTCTTAAGCAGTCGAATCGCCAAATTTGAAGGCGTCGCCAATGAGTTGCTAAACCGCCAACAACCGCAAACAACTGTCGTTATTTTAAAAATTGGGCAAACCTTCACTGTCGTCTGCCATTTTGTTGGCTTCGCAGAAGTTTATTACACGCCTTTTCCTTTCTGATTTTTTGACTCGTTAAAATGATTAAAATTGGGATTTGCCTATCAACGAAAAAGATGTTGTTAAATATTTCCAAAATTATGGAATTATTCCATCTAAAAATACGTGTTTGAATGGACGTGAGATGAGTTTATGAGTGAAAACGGACGAACAACGGCGGTGTAATGTATCAGAGTTCTGGCCACCTAGGTAAATTGGTGGTTGGCGACCGTTTTGCAAATCGACGGTCTAATACGTAAATACCAGATAATGAACGATCATTCGTATGTCAAATATCTAAAATTTGAAAAAATCTTTTAAGGAGAAAATTTATATGTGTATCGAAATAAGTATACTTATAAGAAATAATATCATCTCCATGACTTCCCAAATATATATTTATTGAAATTAATTGAGAAAAATTTATCTTTATATGAAAAGCATAATGTGGAAAATTATTTAAATGATTCCAAGTATTATTCAAGAACTAGTCAAATTTCATTTCACGATTGTATGTAATTTGTATATTGTTGCAACCAATTCTAAAACTTGCTTTTACCTTTCACACGACTAACCATGGAAAGAGCAATGATCAATAATTAAAGAGTTTTGTGAAACTGCGAATGTAAGGGTTACAAAATCAAAACTGGTGTCAATGAATAAGAGGATTGACGCTCTGGACATTCATGCTCCACCTCTATCACTGTAATACTACTATCTGTTCTTACTGAATATCAACCGTGAAAAGTTAGGTACTTGCGTATTAGACCGTCGATCCGCCAGCAACGTGCCAACCTCACCAAATTTCATTTTGGTGGCCAAAATTCGTTAATGCTTTTGAATACGTGTCAAACCAATTTTGACGCCTAGGCGATCGAATGGCGACCGCTTTTTCATTTGACGAAAATGATTGAAGGCTTAATACGTAAGTACCAAAAGTTATTTATTCGAATTATTTAGCTAAGTATAAAAAGAAACACCTTCGTAGAAGACATCACAGTTATGGCAATATTCCCAATAGTTGGTTCACACTTTCCTTTAAGTATATCAATGTTGAGGATTCAAGTTCCACACTCCATTTACGGAAATCCAGTTGTAGTTTTTAAGAGAAAATGATGGCCATTAGGACTGAACATTAATATCCCTCTAGATTCTGTTGCGATGGATGCCTAGATGTTATTCAATTATCCCTAATGTGTGTGTAAAACTGGTTTAATTGTTACAATTGTTAAAAAAATTGTTACAGTTGTTACAAAAAATATTACAAAGAAATTTTTACAATTGTTACAAAAAATGTTACACAAAACAAAAAATGAATTTATAAGAAATGATAAAAGGAAAAAAATTCATGTTATAGTACCTTTTATTAATAAAAATTGGACATTTTTGTTATTTTTAAGTTATTAATATTTTACAAAAGAATACATTTAATATGCGTAGTATAAGTACATTAATTATATAAAATTATACATAAAGCCTATTTATACTATGAAATTTAATACTTTGAAAGGCTTCTCTTCTTTTTCGCATTCTTATCATACAAGTAGACAGAATAAAAAAGAGCCGTTACGGCACAGACAGCCGCCATCACTTGGAATGCTGTTCTTCCGCCATACGTACTCATCAAAAGACCGCCAACAGCACTTCCAGAAGCTCGGCCTGCAGAGGCATGAAAAGAGCATGTTAAATAACCTTTTGTGTAGATTCAGATTAACAAGCAATCGATGCCAAAATATTTAGCTTAATTTTATTTATGTTGACTTGTTTTATGTTTGCAAAGAATTTTTCTCTCGTTTTCTAGAGCAGTTGTGTGTTTACTTAGACAGTGCGCTAATTTAATATTTTAAGAATTTTGTTATAAATTATTCGTTTGATTCAATCTCTTACTTAGTAGCCCTCTTTTACTCATGAAATTTGGTCGCTTTAAATTCAACTGTCTGCCTTGTTGAGTACTTTTTAATTCCTCATAAACGTAGTATAAAGAATAGTTTTTGCCAAAAAATTCGAACTCAAGATTTTGACTGATTTTTCTACTTTAGATCTCCCTAAATTTGAAAAATACATTTTTGGAAATTGTCCGTCTGTTGAAGAAAATTCACAAACGCTTTGAGTTAGATCATTGCAATTTAATACACAACTTTTACGCCAAATTTGAACAAATTTTTTTTTATCAAATCATGAGTAAAATCTGTTCAGAGAAAGTAAAGTCTGTCCATCTGTTCATATGTATGTTGTTGTGACTAATGGCCCTTGCCATGCCAAGCGCTCTGATGGCCGTCAGTGATTTTAAGCCAGATAAGCCACTCTTGTTTTTCAAGTAGTGCCAACTAGAAGAAGAGAGCCAAGAATACTACTCAGCTACACACACATCACATTCGCTTTCACAGTACCTTTTAACGGGGGGGCACAGTCACACACTTCACAGATAGTACATAGAGTAACCATACTCTAACCGGGGAGCGAACCCGAATTGCCCAGATCATGAGGAAGACATGCTACCCTTTTGCTAGGACACCGACTCATATGTATGTAAAGCCGTTTATTATCTTGAGCTTGATAGATAAATTTGGTACACATATTTAACATTAATAATGTAGAAACCTGTCAAATTTGAAACAAATCCAAGTACTTGTTGACTATCTGTCGGGCTATCAGAAACATATAAACGGGATAATACAAAAACTCTCCAAGGACGACACAATAGAATCCCCAAAAATGCTAAATTCAGAAATTTAGTATTTCATAATTATTGTGCATAAATGGTAATATAAGGCGTTCTCTGGTATGACAAATTTTATTAAAAAGTATTCGAGAAAGTTTTGGAAAGACCACTCCCGTTGGTTTCATAATGCATGCCGCCTCTAATAGTTTAAACATATTGTTTCACCTAAATTTTACCATGTGAATACTTGTCGAAACAAGTAATACAAAAAAAAAAAACAGTTTTTTTTAAATCAATTCCTTCTTAGGTTATTAGGGAAATTTTTATTGTAGTTACTTTTTATTAAATAATTAAAATTGCTGTTGTCCCCTTGTTTCATCTTTACAATGGTAGGAAGGATGTAATAGCTTCTGAGGGTATGTACCCATGAGCATCCGAGAGCAGAAGTTTGACTTCTAGCCCACATATGTCACAAAGCCTTTTTACAGACCGGATATTGTTCATTCATTTCATTCACTCACTCACATATCGTCATTTAGATCTGAACTAGAGAATGATCATCTCTGACCCAGTACTCCTTGAGGTAGTACCTCTCGACATGGAAAACCCCAGTACCTCTCGACATGGAAAACTTTGTGACTACAACTGGTTTAACTTTCACCACAGACAGTCTTCGGCTGGCAGGTTCGAACTCACAGTCCGAGGGATGCGAATCCAACGTCCTACCAACGCTCTAACGATTAAAATTACTATAAATAATTCATCAAAAAATATGCTAACATTGAATTTTCAACGCCATTTGAGGATTTAAAGCCAATTGTGGAAATGCAAAATGCTAGAATTTTCTACACCAGTTGGGATAAAGCAATACAAATTACAAATTCCTAATTTGTAATGTTAAAGCGAAAATACTTCAAAATGAATCGGGAAAAATCGATTTATTTACAACGTTTAATTTTAAATGCGTCAAACATTTTGAAAATAAACATAATCGTTTAAAATAATCGGCAGAAAACACGTTAAGCTTAAGCCTAACCTCATTAGCTTTGGAGAAAAGCAAACTGAATTCGTTACTTATTTGGCGGCGGGAAAATTAAGATTTTTGGCCACAGAGTTAGTTTTTAATTAATAAATAAAATATTATTTGAAATATATATATATTTGAAAAAACTGTATTAACATCAAATATCATCCACTACAAGTTTTAAAAAACGTATTTGAACTTGATCGGCTGAATAAAAAATATATTATTAATGATTGAAAATTTGAACAAGATATATATTTAGGAAGAGTGTGAGCTAATGGTAGGAATTGAATAAGTAATCCTGATTAAGAAATTTGAATAAATAAAATTGAAAGAGAGGCGACAATCGGTTTTAAAATAGAATCCCGATGCATTTATATATTTGAAAAATAGCATTTAAATAATGAAGATTTTCCATTTACTTCAATGGCCATTCCATTGACTTCTGTTTCATTGAATTCTGTGCATCACTTCACAGAATTAACTGTAATCCATTACTCAATTCATCCGTTTAAAACACGATCACTGATTTTTGAAAAACAAGGTTAGTTAACTTTTTTTAATATTTTGTTACAGTGAATGTAATTCAAAATAGATTCACTACCGCACAAATATCTCTAATTAATGATACTTTTCGAAATAAACTTTCTAATTGTTAAAAGAAGATTGAAAGGTTTATATCCTTTGGATGATAAGAAATCGAGATAAATGAAAGTTACGACACATGTGGCATGTTTTTATCTATTCTGAAGGTACTTTTCCGTTAGCCGGGTACAAATGAATAATCGCGAAAGAAATGTGGCGAAATTCTACATTATTAGACGATATTTTGCTTTAAAATCGATGCTAGAAATTTAGCAAAATTCTACATTATTTGGCCATTTTTCGCTTGCGCCCGGCTAACGAATTCTGAATATTTAGGATTATAATGTCTGTTAAAGACAATTATATTTATCAAGTTACAATGTATTATAATTTTGTATCAAGTATTTTTACTTGAAATAAGAAAAATTAAATTTTAAACAGTTGCAAAGGTTTCAATTTCTAAAGTTAAATCGGTAAATTTAAACTTGAAGTTTTTCTTTGTTATTTCCAAGGACATATTTTAGGGAAAGAGTTTTAAAAGAAAATTATAATTTTATATTTGATTACTATTCTTTATTAAATACAGAAGTCGGGAAACTATTTACAATAAAATTGAAATAATTATTGCAAACTCATATAAAAATCGATTAATTTTTTTATTATTATTTCAGCTTTTGAAGCTTTATTTCCAATAAACAGACAGTTTGATGTTTTATAACATTTCAGCCAAACGGAGTTTAGTTTTCAAATTACTCTAAGATGTTTGGAAATCGATGCAATCATTTTTAACTGTATTACGATGAGGAGAACGATACCTGATATGTTAAACCTTCTTCAATCCTATATACTGCATAAGAAGGAGGACTTTTGATTCCAATGAAATTAGAGGCGTTGCTATTATATATGCAGTGGATATATCTTCGTATCTTTTTTAGATTAGCAACTTTTCAAGTGGGATAATATAAAGTATATATATGGTTAAGAGAAAATTATCATATTTTACTTGAATTTTACTTCATTTTTAAATAATTTGTCAAAATAATTCGATTATTGATTATTATTTCTGAAATCGTAAAGGATAGGGCATTTTTATTTATAAAATGAAATCATGTATATTTTTCTTAAAACAATGTTTTAAATTTCTTCATTGCTCATACTTATTTAAAAAAAAACTTTAAAAATAAAATATCATTACCTAAAGAGAAGTGAACTGCACCAGCAAATGCAATGACAGTGGCCTTGAGATCTTGTGAAATTTCATTGCAATATTCCATGACCGCTACCCAGACAAGATAAAAGTTGATAGCAGATGTTAGCTCCAGCAAGAAAGCTGGCCATGCTTCAGTAAGATAAGAATACCCTATGCACTTTAACCCATGGCATAAAAGGGCTAAAATGAAGATGTTGGTGTTTCCAATCTTCTCAGTCAGCCATTTTGATGTAAACAGCACGGGCAGTCCGCATACGGCAGCAAAAGTATCTATAAGGCCGATTAGGTATGTTGATGTTCCTATATCAACCAAGTACACATTTTTAAAGTTCACTTGGAATCCCCAGGTCGCCCCAAGGACCAGAAGAACAAAAGTGAACAAGAGGAAATCTAATTTTTTAAAAAGTATTAAAGCAGATTTAAACATTTTCTTCACAGGTTCTTGTCTGTTGACGTCTAAAGTAATGACAACTATTAATGTTACCACAGCCATAAACGCATACAGATATAGTATGTAAATATAATCAGTATCTTGCTCTGAAACATTTGTTAGGTACAGAACTAAAGCGGCAAACGATGGACCAAGTAATGAACCGATGGTGGACCATATTCTTTGCTTGCCGTATTCTGCATTCTGAAACCTTATCATGGCCAAAGTCAATATGTCGACAAAACGGAACACGTTTTCATGGGCAGTTAGAAGCAGAATTATCACCAAGGCGTACAATAAAACATATCGTATTCTATTTTCATTTGAAAGTTTGTATTTACTATAAAATGTTTCACAAACCTTCTCATATACTTCACAAAGAGAGTCATGGTCATTTCCAACTAAAACCCTTTTCGTGGAATTGCTTGAACACAATTTTATATCGCTGCGAGACTCATTGAAGTAATTAAAAAATTGAACAGATCCATCTATTTCATTCTGGAAAATCTCATAATTAAAATCAAGTTTGCAATACTCGAAATCTGTGTTGTTGTTCTTTTTACAGAATTTCCTGCAAGTTTCGGATGGATAAATATTTTCACATGTTTGATTGCTTCCGAAATTAATAAATTTTGTTTCGCCACAATGCAAACCTGTTTCGTCAAGAGGCTGAAGATCGTAAGTAGTAGCCTTGTTCACATTTGGAATGAAAGTCAGGCATACAGCAACAAATGAAATGAACGACAAAGTGAAGACTGTTATGGAAACAGGTCGTCCTATTTTATCTGCGAGAACACCACAGGCTGTATTGAAGAAAAACTGCACCAAATTTGCTGTCAAGTAAATAAGAGATATTTCTTCTATAGTAAGTCCTTTCTGCTTGAAAAATAGTGTCAGGTATGTCATTAAAGCAGATCCCGCTGGAAAAAAATGAGATGATTAAACATATCCAAATTTCACTTATTATCTTTAGAAACCACTACTTATGATAAGATCCATTGAATTTAGCAGTAAGAAAAATTATCATTAAGTAGACACAACTATCATTAACATTTTGTAGGAGAGATTAAAGAGTTTATTGCTTATTATTTTCTATTTTTTAAAAGAGGGGGATTTTTACGGCCTACCTCTACAAAGTTTTATTTATCAGATAATTAGACCCCTCCCCCCCGAGGACACCTCGAAATGAGAATTAGCTGCTTCCGGCATGGTGGTTGGATCTCGCCATCCTGGAGGGTACACTAATAGGTGGGGGTTGGCTCCTCCCATCGAGGAAGGGACATACTTCCTACGGGGAGGGTTATACCGTGGCCGGTGATGATCATTAGGACTCAATCACATTTCCCGCCAGTGTTGCTGTTGCGGCGATCCGGTCATTCAGACCTAGTAGTTTAAATCCGTGGGCCTTCGTAGATTCAAGACATGACTTATTAGATAATAAGTTTAGATTTGGAAGGGGTATAGATAGCACATCAGAAATGAAAATCATCCGGTATAATGATTGGTTCTTGCCACCTTGGTGGATATAGAAATAGTGGGGATTGGCTACTTCCTATCGATGACAAGATGTGCTTCCTATAGAAAAGGTTATAGCGTTGCCGGTGATAGTCCTTAGGATTCGACATCAGTTTCTGACAATGTTGTGGTGGTGGTCCAGTCATTCAAATTTAATTCAGAGACCTTTAATTAGGCGAGACAGAATAGTCAGTAAGATTATCCGATAATGCGATCGAAATAATGCAAATGCGATTAAAAATCAAATTAGTAAAATCGGAATTGGACCGATAATATGGTCGTAATAATGCACATGCGATAAAAAGAACAAATCAACAAAACTGAATTTGGATCGTTTTTCTTACAGGCTCAAAAATTAGATTTCCGGGGAAAATATTCGAGTTCTAAAAATAACCAAAAAATGGGAAGTTTCTGATTGAAAAAGTTGGTAAAGAAAATAACCCTAGCTTCTAAATTTTGTTAAAATAAATAAAAGTTAGCTTTTAATTCAATTTTAATGCTTCTTCTCTTATTTATTTTTCATCTCTGAAATCGCATTAAAAAAAATTCTGAAAATGTTGTAATATTTTTTTTTTACTTAAAAGGATTCAAGGCACAAAGAAATTAAGCTAGAAAATCTCATAGAGAATTTAAATATTCTAATTTTATAAATATTATATTTTATTATAATATTTTAAAGTAACAACTAATTTATAAAGCTGATGAAGTAGTCAATTTTTTTCAACTAATAGATTTCCAATTCTTTGTTTATTTTTACATTACTTTAATATTTTTTAATATTTCAAAAATTCATGTTTATTATCTGAGGATAAGAGAAAAAATTATAAATGTCCTAAATTTACATACCTGTATTCCATAGCAAAAGCGAAATTTTCAAAGTTACAAGTGGTTTATAAATTCTGAATTGCAGTCGGTTGGATATTTTCAAGTTAAAATGGGATTCCATCTGAAAGATTAATACATATGCTGAGTTCGATTAGCATAATAGAATTTTATCATCTTCTTTTATAAAAGCAAATATAATTATGTTATCATTCAGAGAGTTTATTATCAATAAGAATGATCGATTATCCATAAATGTGGCATTCAAAATTACAGATAGTAATTTATTGAGTAAGTTCATGTAACTCCCCATTGCTTATTCGAATACAAAATTAAAGAAATTAGTTTATAAGATAGAGCATTGATCAGAATGCATTGAGAAGTGAAATTTTAATTCCTTTTATTTTTTAAAAGATGAATTAATTTTTAATTGACAAAACTCACATTATTTTATTTTAAGATTTCCTAGAAACAAAACTCCACATGTTTGAAAAGGATGATATAGTTATTTTTATTTGCTATCAATTAGGAAATTATCAAAATTAGTCAGTCAAGGGGGGAGTTATTAAATAAAATAATAATTAATAATAAATCCAATAATTCTAGTTCGAAAGGGGAAAATATTTTGAAAAATGAGTAATATAAAATAATCTTACTTTATAAAATATTTATGATCTTTCCGTATTCGAAATCATATTCTTCCTATCCTGATACGTCAACTACTATTCTATTCTAGCCGTAGCAACAGGATCACAAATTCATTATATTGTGCGTCCATCTGTTGAAAATCTTTTAAACTCTTTCCATAAAAATTTAAAATAATAAAATATTGGGGAAAAAAAGGCTACTGATAATCAAAAACTTCTTATTCACGTAAATAATCGCCATATCAAAAATTAATTGCTATTATTATCATAATACGAACAGTTTGCAAAAATTAAAAACACAAGTTTTTTAAATACCTTTGTTGAATTGATGAATTTCACAGCGCCCAAAGAAATGGTTGAGAAATATCTCCAAGTACGTCAAGAACACGTCATATCCCTTCTATTCGTCACGTATTAAAACTTCTGCTAGCAAAATCTACACCATAATCTTCCATGACTTGCATAATTCTTTGAAAGCAACTGTAGCATTTCTTAATTTTTTTAAAGTATGATCGCCTCTATGGAAAAGGGATTCCATTTTATTTTAAAAAGTTGATGGCGGTGCAGTTTCACTAAGACTGTTAATTTAACGCTTCATTTCATTTCTCTTAATAAAACCGTTAAGTCATGGCATGCAAGGGCATTTAATTTCAAAAATGTGATAACCAAGTTGATATGAAATGGTTATAGCACTATTCACGGCCATCTAGATAGCTCTGAATCGAAGGTTATTTTGATAGCCTTTGAACCCAAATTTAAACTTTTTTTCTTTTTAACCAACCAATCATAAAAATTTACAATATTTTTGTTTATACCACTTGTAGAGCAAATAAACTTGATGACGAATGACGACGGATTTTTAGTGCCAATAAGCCAATAAGAATGTTGCCACTCTCTTAAATACATGACTTTTTTCCCTTTTCATTCGCGGTTAGGTTATATAAAGCTAATTCAGACTAGTGAGATAAAGAAAAGTTAATTCCATTATTAGAATAGAATATAATTATGAAATCGTATGTTATTAATTATAAACTTCGATTGTAGAAGCCTATATCCAGGAGAAAACAAAAATGTTTTCCTTGTTGTCGTTTTGGATATTTATGAAATTAAATATCTCCTCTTTAAATCCTATCTGTCAATTTAAAAAAATAATGTTTGGATTTTGAGTTTTAAACGCGTAATAACGTTTATACTCAAATGTAGAGGTAGAATTATTCAGCATTATTATAAAACTTAATACTTCGGAGTTACATTCTGAATTCATTTTAAAGATAAAATATGTGTTGATGATTGCTTGATCCTCTATATTTTCCTGAATTATTGCTAAATGTTCTGTAAATCCACTTGTCTAGTGATACGAAGAAAAGCTGTCAGAAGAGTTAATCTAAAGTTAAATTTAGTCGGCAAGATATTGGCAAGTCACCTAATTGATATACCCTTGATGGGAAGAACCATATAACTCGCATGGACGTTCAATACAGTTTAGTGTTTTTATCTTGAAATTTGTATTTAAAAAATTAACATTATATTTTAATAATTTCAATAATAGAACTAATATAATAATATTGATAAATGATAGAGTAAGAGAAGTAAATCTTATTTAATTAATTATTATAAATACTTTTTTGCATCCTAATCATAACCAAATGGAGAAAATAAAATGTGATTCAGATTTGAAACTCAGATTAGGTTAAGTTGCTTTGCCAGAATTGAATTACTCATGCATGACTGTCAACTGTGACATAAATATTATCAAACATATTAACCTAGATGAGATCGAATTGTTATTGTGAGCATAAGGCTGTAAATAAAAAAAAATTGTCCTTAAACCTTACCCTTTTATTTAATCGGACAGTATCAAGTCATTGCACTACCGAATCAGCATGATGTGAGTCACCAATTTAGTAACAGAATGAAAACAAAAATGAGTGTGCTTTTTGAAAGTTTAGCTTTCGACCAACAAGAATCAAAATTGGACACATATTTACGGTATTGGTGTCCGAAAGATCTAATTAATGGAAAACGTCTCGTTTTCGAGTAGATGGATTCACATACATATAAAAATGCCGATCGTCAGTTAATCGCTTATTTGAAATATATGGTTCAAAATTTATTATACGCTCATAGTACTTATAATAAAATTATGTAACAATTTTCAAGCATTTATCTATTAGTGCTCACAGGTCTACGAGCATACATATAAAAAAATCTGATGGAAATCAAAGTTATAGTCGGGAAAAAACTACTAAATTACATCCTTCTAACTCTAAATTGGTTAATATATATAAAAAGTTGTTCATTAAGTTGAATAAAAATTATTTATGTGAAGATTCCCCATCGAATTTTTAAAAGGCTTTCTGAATTCTGTATGCTTTATGTTGAGGTAAAGAATCGACGAACTGATAGTCTACATTTATTCAAAATTTTGAGAGCAATTTTGATACAAGAATTACATATAAAAATAATCTAAATGGTTTGTTGCGTTTCTGAATTATAGCTTTCAAATACGCATGAGCAATTGTACAAATAGATAAATAGTCAACTAATAGATGAATTTGTTGTTGTTGTCGTGTTCCGCTTTACAGCGAAAAGAGGGGTGCAGAAGCTTCTGAGGATATGGATCCCTCAGAATCCAATGGCAGAAGTCTGACTTCTAGCTCGGACCTTTTTACGGTGTGAACTTCATTCACGCATTTCATCCATTCACCCACAGATCGTAATTTAGATCTGGAACGGAGAACGATCACCTCTGACCCAGCACCCCTAGTGGTATTACTCTCGCCATGGAGGACTTAGCGACGACGGCAGATTTAACCGCTCATACATTCGGGGAGCTTTCAGCCAGGGGGACTTGAATTCGCAACCAAAGGAATCGTGTCCTTCGCTCTACCAACCAGGCTATCCCGGCCCAATCGATGAATTCTGTCTCAATTTTAACAAAACTTTTTAGAGATAGAAACATACACAAATCGCTATTCACCCAGCTAATTGCTTTTTGAGTTATCGTCTTCGTGCCATTAAATAAATAGATAAAGTCCTTATTGACGTATTTCATCATAATTCAATGGAAATTTAAAAACTAAGTCTTTTATGCCAAATTCAAGCCTTTTTAATTTTCAAGTTGGCGTGTTCTCAACAAATATAATTCTGGACATCTCTTTTCCTTATTTGTAAAGATATAAAAGTGGAGATTCATCAGCATTTCGAGGCAGAATTGTTTGGCAATCGCAATACTTCTTAGGAAATATTTCGAATCTCCAAAAAAAAAAAATCACAGAAAGTGCTGAATAAGGTTTCTATATGCCAAGTAATGCCTTTGCAATATGTCTTCAATAAGTCAGAGAAATTGCACTGTAAGCAAAAGAGTGTGTGCTTTGTCATAACAAAGAGAACGTCTGGAATAATCAAATGTTTACATAATCTTTGAAACATGAAATGTCGGAAAAAGAGCAATAGAGGACCATTTTGAGATTAAAAGAAAGTTGGAGATATGAGCAGATCGTTAAATATTAGACATTTTGCATTACGTAAATGTGGAAGAATACAGAAAATTGTCGTTCCACATGCCATTATATAATCGGCAGATAAAATCATTAATTGAAGATGATGATTTTATTCTCATGTTGTTCTTTTAAAGGGTATAGCTTTTCAGGAATAACTGATTGGTCGTTGATCCAAATTAAATTCTGTGATGGAAATTGTGGGTATGTATTTGAATTTCTCACTACTTTTAAAATTTACGCTTGACTTCAAAAATCTAGGGACAAACTATTTTTTGAAAACTTGTCACTTAATAAAAATAAATCATGATTATAATTTTTTGAAATATTTATAAGATGGATAGTAAATAACTTTATTTTAAATTAAATGAAAGAATTATATTTTTACAGAAACTAGTGAAAATTATAAATGCCCTGCTTTCGTAATTTGTGAATGATTTCTATAAATATTAGTCTTATAAACAATGTTTAAGAAAAGTCATTACTGTGATTTGTTAACATGATGACGATCAAGTTTCAGATAAGAAGTCTTAAAGTGTATCTCAGTGAGGCGAAAAGATTCTGTAATCAGGCTAAATTCAAAAACTTAGAAATGTGCATCAGATGGATACTAGCAATTTAATATTTTTGTAAGGCCCAATGTTAGAGCAGAATGAAATTGCGACTTATATGTGCTCCAAACTGGAATAATCGTAGTTTCAATTATACAAAAGAGATGTTGATAACAATAAAAGATTAAAATGAAATCTGCTATGCATATTTCAATATATCATAATTTCTTGAAAGACCAAACATCATGTGCGCGTGCAAGTTAAATTATATTTTTATTCATTTTAATTGTTTCATCGAATGAGTCACTTTAGTATTACAAACGATCCAAAAAACTTTATCCCGCATTTGTTGTTTGAAAAAATATCGTATTTCCCGTTTATTTTATTTCACATAATCACGCGCTCAAGATGACATTTCTCTCGGTTTTATTTTTCTATAGTCATTAACTTATTTTTTCCATCAGAGCTTTTGTAAATGCAAAGGAAACGCGTTATTAAAAGCTGATTTTTTTAGATGCTGGCGCAGATAGTAAAATTTCTATTTTTTGCCTACGGATTTTTGTTGATGCCAAAAACATCATCCCAAAAACAGCATTACGCTCTGACATAATAATAAAGGTAGTGTTATAGATGGAGTGAATCCTTGTGAATGAAAATTCTCCACTTCACCGAGTTAGGCTTATAAGGAAATATTTTCAGGATCAACATGTGAAATGAACGATGGAGCATCTTTGGGACTACCTCCGAAAGAAAGTAATTCCTTTCTCTTCCGAGTTCATCGTTTAATTCAGTCTGAGTCTGTTGTGTTCTATGAATAGTTTTTGCTTCCCATTTTTTTCTAGTTTCAACTTCTAGCAGTTAATAAAAAATATGTAAAAATCATTGAAATTGGGAGCATGATAAAAAGAAATGTTGCCAACATATTAAAAAAAGATGAAGGCACGTTCTTTATTAGAACTAATTTATTTATTTTTTCAGATATCTATATTTATTTTATCTTTCTCCAATTGTGGTATTTTGCATAAACGATTAAATAAGTTAATTGTCATTAGTATTTAACGTTGATGTTAGGAAAAATTCAATAAATGATTGTTTTATGACTGATGTTAAATGACTGATTTTTACGTTTTTGTTATTTAAGTTTGCTAATTAGACACAAAAGACAAGCTATCCTTAACTTTGAAATTCAATTTAAATTATTATTATTGAATTTTGGTTGATTGATTATAAAATGATTCTAAGAAAAAATTACTTTTAAACTAAAAACAAAACTATAAATACCCTTGATTAAAATACGTTTAATTTATTCATTTTCGTTTAAAATACTTTCTTTTTACTGTTTTGATACTTATACTCTTTACGTTACTTTTTATTTTGGTCTGTATTTTTTTCATTAAATTTTAGTAATACCTTGTGATGCTCCCTATAGAGAACAACTTGATTTTGAAACAGAGAAATCGATATTCAGAGAACGATGCCAAATACCAACAGCTTTTTATTGATAGAATATTATATTTTAGAAGACTTGCGAAATCGTATGTAAACAAACAGAGGGATTTCATGCATACTTCTAAAAAAATGTCACATTTAAAAGATTTCTTAAATATCTAACAATTTGTCAAAATAATAAATTCATTAATTTTTTATTAATTAGTTAAAAACTTACTCCCACGCCAAAAATCTTCAATTCTCCGCAGCCAAATAAGTAACGAATTCAGTTTATTTTTTTCCATGCTAATGTGGTAAGACTTAACGTGTTTTCTGCCGATTATTTCGAACGATTCTGTTTATTTTTAAAATGTTTGATGCATTTAAAACTAAGCATTATTAATTAATCGATTTTTCGGATTTATTAGGAAATACTTAAAATCAAATTAAAATAATACCAAATAAAGAAAATTAGAAATTTCTAATCTGTATTGCGTTACTCCAACTGGTGTAGAAAATTTTTTACCCATTATTTACAATAATTTCAATAGTTAGAGCAGGATAGCCTGATTGGTAGGACGTTGGATTCGCATCCCTTGGGTTTCGAGTTTGAATACCATGTATAGGAAGGAGAGATTACTATTGCCAAGAAATATCGCTTTCTAATATTTTGCCGCGTAATATGGTGATTCTTTCATAAATATATACATATTCATATTAATGGGAATTATTTAATTAGAAGTATCTAAATTAAAAAATTTCTTTGTTAACCTAAGTAACAATTGATTTAAAAAATTGTTTTTATATTACTTTCTTCATTCATTTTAACTTCACTGTATTGTTTTCTATAATAGCTGAGTTATTTTTCCCTAAAAGAAATGCAGAAAAAGTGTTGAAATCGACCAAAATTCGAACTCGAAATTTTGATGAATCTCCGCGTTTCAGATCTCTCGAAGTCCGAAAAATACATATTTGGAGTTATGTTTATATGTGAACACGATAACTCAAAAGTAGTGAATGACTAAAATCTATCATATAGAATAATTACCAAATTTATAAATTTCTATCAATTTTTTCATGAGATACATAAATGGAAATCTGGTGTCTGGCTGTTCAACCGCAAATAAATAAGCAAATAGCAAGGGGAAATAAAACTTGGTGCACATTTGAACTAAGTCTATCAAACGGTTGACTACGTGTCGGTAAATACTTTCACATATACGTTTACGTAACAACTCGAAAACAGAATATTTTAAATCAATGAAATCCTGCATGTTATTTTGTGAACTACTGCTGTCAAACTTTAACGTCGAAAGGTCGGCAAAAATATATCTAAAACTCATATTTAAGCCGGCGTCCAGTCACAAAGGTAACGCGTCTTTCTCGTGATCTGGCCATCACGGGTCCCGGTTAGGGCATGGTGGTTCTTCTGTGTTCTATCTGTGGGATGTGTGAATGTGATTCCTTGTAAAAAGGCGTTGTGCAATCTAATGTGATGTGTGAGTAGCTAAGTCGTACTCCTGGCATTAGTTGGCGTTACTTCAAGAGACGCTTATTCTTCGGTTTAAATTCACTGATGCATCAACGGTCTTATCCATGGCAAGTTCCATTATTAAGAACACTAACACATATTTATTGAAAGATTCAGTAAAAATGTTCATTTCACTTCAAAGTGATACTCAGTTAACTATCGTTCTCCAATGCCGTGCAAGATATTAGCGGCCTTACCAGAAGTCTGCAA
>JAOUZG010004552.1:2474017-2495861 GCA_026289955.1 Argiope argentata | reverse complement strand
CGATATCATTGGCAACTTCTGAAATGTTCTAAAATTAATCATTTTTGCAAAATAATTAATATTTCTGTTCTAATATTTCTTCTTTATCGTTAATAAATATTTATGCTTAATTATTTTTATTTAAGAGGTTTTTTCAAGCTATTAAACTTTAATTCATAAGCATTTTAACAATTAAAAAAAGAAATAGTACTAAAAAATTCTTCTCGTTTATATAAATGTAGTAATACAAATCATGTGACAAATATGGGTTAAAAATCAATTTTCAGTTCCCAATTTCCAACAGTTGTAGCCATTGAAAAACTTTTAGAACAAAAGTTGTTCTGTTTTAATGAGACACTAATTCATTTTATTCGACTTTTTTTCTATCTTCAATGACAATAAAATCATGGGGAAATTAAAATTTTAATCCCTTACAACGTTTCACTCACTTTCAGCAAGGAGGCTCATCTACGAACTATAATAATTTTACTGTCCCTAAACATATCAAATTTAGAGGTTAAAATACCAAAAAAAAATTGATATGGTTAACAAGATGGCATTACACACACACACACACACACATTGGCCATTACATCTGCTTTTGAACATTGTTTACAAAACAATCTTTATGACAAATGAAATCTTTATATGAATTCTTTTTAAAATACATACATTTCTTATATTCTAATTCATACTCTTCCCCGCTGCTGTAAGTATGTTGTGTATAAAAATAATTGTAATATGTGCTATAGAATTTTTTGTAGATTGTTTTGCATTTTATTGCACATTTTACTAATTTTTACCCCAATTGACATATTTTACAGAATCTCGGCTGGTACAGAATTTCCTGATCCATATTTTTCCTTGTTTACAATCTCGTTGAACCAGAAAATAAACTATCATTTCATTTCTGGCTCAATAGAGGGTTATTGTTTTTTTCGGGGGGGGGATGGCCAAAGGGCTATATCTGGCAATGCTGTGCCAAGCATGTGTCTAAAATATTATAACATAAAAATGTTCCGTTAATCAAAATATGAATTAATTCGATAAGAGCAAGTAAAAGTTAAAGTACAATGGACATAAATTAAGAAATTTAAAATAGGCAGTGATAATTTAAAAGCATTAGAAAAGTAAAGGTAATATTATTTTTACTTGCCCTTCAAATTAAAGACAGAAAAATTATTAGATACATGTAAAAAGACGAATAGCTTTTAGTAATATGAACTCAATAGAGGGATTTTTGCTCTTAGAAGAATTTATCAGAAATTTATCTCTGTAGGTAGATAAATACCTGAAGCTCTGAGGCGTGTATTATCAACCTTCAAGTATAATGTATCTATGTCAGATTTGGTAACTCTAGGTTAGATAATTTATAAATAACCAAAAGACACACAAATATTAGACTTTATTTGAATTAAAATGAAAGCTGATATATAAAGCTCATCATTAATCATACGCCCCAGCCACACTTCGATTTCGACAAAAGTTTTTTTAAAGCATCACTTCATTAAACATTTTATTCGCAAACAAACCTTATTTAATTCTTCTAACCAAACATGCTGCATTGATTTCTCAAATTTTTATGTCATGTGAAAGTTCTCAATGACATCAATGGTTGCCTGTCCCACCCACCACCTCACTGCTTTTAATTTCTAAAAGATACAAAAAAAAAATAAAGTTTTGAAAGAACTTTCTGTCTAGACATTTGTACGAATATCGCAATTAATTTCGGTTATTACGTATTAGACCTTCGACGCCAACGGTTTAGTATCTCATTGGCGACGGATTCCAATTTGGCGATAAACCATCGACGTCAACGAAACCAACAAAATGGCGGACAACAGTTAAAGTTTGAAACAAAAATTTAGTAATGGGGGTTGACATTGTTGGCGGTTTAGTAACTCATTGGCTACGTCTTCAAATTTGGCGATAAAGACTGACGTTGTAATAGCCAAGTACCTTATTTCACCACCTTGCAAGCAAAGCTAATTAATAAATATACTACAAATTTACTATACTCAAGAGTTCTACTCATTATGCATTTCATTACGCAAAAAAATTAACTCGAGTGTTCAGAATATGCCTGTAATAAACATTAATTTGACTGGAACATGTAACGTTTCAAAGTAACCCTTATAAGATGATAGCGTATAATCTATCCGTGGCATCAAATTTTTCGAAATTCTAAACAAATAATTGTGTATTTTATCCTTCTAGCTCTTATAATTAATATAAGGAAAATGTTTTGTGTGTGTCTGCTGAATCGATGAAGCCCTTCTGTCTAGCTATTTTTCATACTCCTATTATTTTTAAGATATGAATACTAACTTTGAATTTTGCACCTAGATGTCATTATGAAATATTGTGACTTTACTATATCCAGATATCAGTTTTATGACTTTAATTGTCGCTGTTCTGATGTTAAGGAAGATGGGCTAAGGATTTTATAGGGATGCTTGATTCTGCGAAAGAATTTTTTAGAGTTTTAAATAATTAAATAAATGAGCAAGGGAAACTCATTTAGGCTTAACATTTTAAATGAAAACTAGATTCTTTAACTTGTGGGGAGATGTGATTTTTGCCCTCGGGACGAACTTGCTGCATTTGGGTTTGTAGTCGTGTAACATAGTCATTAGACAAAAGTGACAATGGATGTTATCTGCCTTATGAGGTTTCCGTCACATACTCTCCCACTAGTGTGGAGAACGTGTGTGAGTTGGCTGTTGTTTCTAGTGCGCCTGACAACTTTTGCTGCCGGTAGAGGATGCCTCAACTGCATGCTGTTGGCTGTACGAAGGCTGCTTATTCAAAGTCGTGGGTCACCTTTGTTGAGGGTGAATGGTTAGGACCAAACTCACATCATTACAATTTGTTGTCGAGTAATATAGCCACTATACAAAAGTAATTACTTGTATACAGTAGATATTATCTGGCTTATGAGGCTTCCACCACAAACTTTAAAAAAATTAAATTAAAAAAATTCTGTGGTGCTAATCCTTAAATGCTGAGCATTTTAATGTGTAAAATGCTCTAAAAGTAATAAAATAAGTCTAATAAACATTTTCAATTTAAAAATGGATGAATAATTTCATTCATAAAAAGTTCTAAATGAACAAAATAAATGATTTTTTCACATATTTTGTAGAACTGCAAAGTGATATAAAAAGAAAATAATGAATATGTCTAGATATTAAAAAAAACAATAGTGAATAGGGCAATAAAGGGACAAATATTTACAGCACCAGATTAACTAAGCAAATGAACTCGAAATAAAAAAAAAAGATATAAAAGTTCTTGTATAAGTGCACTATCATTATTTTGAATTCATGTTTAAAATAAAAAAAATGACGAATGATAATAAGTAGAATTTTATTTTTGTGTAGAAAAAAAGAAATCTGTTGTAAATCTGAAGGTCAAAACAACATGCAATGGAATATTTTTTTTAAGGAAAGAAAATGTTGATTACATTTCACTGTATTCCGAGAAAAGCTTCTAAATTCTTAGTTAACATTTATATTTAACTGGTGGGAAAACTTATCCTACGTAACTATTGCTACCTATTTATTTTTAAATAAAAATTTAAAATTTTTGCAATCATATTAAAAATTTACAAGCATATTAAGAATTTGAAAATATTAGAATAAGTAATATGGACAACAAAATAAAATTATAAAAATGTAAATTGCTAATAAAAAATTTCTTAAAAAAATTAACATTTTCATTGATTTTTAATACATTTTAATTTTTAAAGAATAATTAAGGATGGCAATATATTCAGAGTAGCTTAATCGGTCGTCCTTATAGTGCTGATTTCATTTTACAATTTCAGTTTAAGTTTCCAGAATTTTGTTAAAAAGAAATTATTTTTCGTATTTTGATGTATTAATAAATATGCTTTTTTAAAAACAAAACTGCATTTCTTAATTTCAAAAAAAAAAAATGCCATTTGGCGCATTTAAAGAATCAATATTATATTTATCGCGAAATGTTGTACTCATTTTTTTCTCAAATTCACAACGAAAGATTACTCTAGTAATGAATCAGAATTGATAAAATTAAACAGTTAGGTAAGTTCAAAAAAATATTAAAATTATGTATTGTACAGTGTAAGAATAAATTACTGTGAAAGATATCAGATATTTGCCACATCAAGGATTTCCTCTTGAATTATAAAATTCCAGCTCTATAAGCATAAACAGTTCGAACTTAATAAAAATGCATAAATAATCTAATTTCATAAAAATGATTTAGAAGAATTAGAATCGATTCATATATTGCTATAATAACATGACAAATATAAGTATCCATTTCTAGAGCCTCTAGCATCAGCTTGTATGTCTTCACATTTGTTGACTGAGTTTTTACCTTCTATTGCGCATTAAAGTCATTATTAAAAAGGAACTGCGCATTTGATGTCTATTACACATTATGAATTGATTCCATTAAATAAAATATTCGTATTTCAGTTATAATTAGCAAAGGTATATAATTGGAAAACTAGTCATAATTTTAAGGATTTTATTGCACCAATGAAAGAAGTTGGTACATATTATTTTAGAAATAGTTTTCTTTTATTATGAAAAAATGCTTCATGCATCGTTCATTGATTTGAGCCGTCAGGACAGGAATAGAAAATAATTATTATAACTTCAAAGTATTTACTGAAACACAACGAATGGCAAGTGAGCAATAACGTTCCTGCGGCCGTTCTGAGAGAAACTTCACTTTTCACTTTACAGTCCTTTGGAAATACTGACCTTCTCAAAACTTTTTTCAAGTCACCAACACCATAAAACCACTTGGTGAAAGGCCTGTCGTAAGAAGTTGAAAGAAGTCATCCTTCCTTGAATTGTGTTGGCATGATCCACTGGATCTCCCAAGGGTCACTGTGTAAACAGGAGTTTTAGGGCAGAAAAATTATATCGATCTGAAGTTGCTTAGGTTGCTCCTATTTTTCGATTTGATTGCTCGCTTTGATGAACCTTAAATCTGAAACTATCTACTCAGACCACCATAAAGCGCTCAGAAAAATCTGAATTACTGAACCGCACAACAGCAATACTGGCAGGACCTGTGGTTGAGTCCTAAGGGTCATCACCGGCCAAGGTATAACCCTTCCTTTGGAAAGTACGTCCCATCATCGATGGTAGGAGTCATACCACCACCTCTTTGTGTACTAACAGGAGGACGAGAACCAACCACCACACCGGAAACCTCATCCTCAATTAAGAGGTGCCACCTGAGGGGAGGCTCGTCTCGGTGAAGTCTTTTTTTTAAACACTCATCCTTTTATTTTCTTATACTTGAGCTTACAATAGCATTCGTTTTTCCAAACTCATTTGAAATCCAGTGACTAGTTATGCTAGTGTACTTGTTCTGCTCACATGAATCGAAAATATGAGCCTTCTGTTATCCCATTCTTACGTGAGATTTTCTAGGGACTTTAAATGTACTTCTTCACAGTTCACTGATGTTGATCCAATGATAGCTTTTGGTTCACTATCTGCTGAAAGACCGTTTTATCGCAATCACTCAATTTGAAATTATATTTTGAAATCTGTACATTCATTGAAAAAGTTTTGGAATAATGATTTTCTAAACGAAAATTATAAAAATCACACTAGTCAAAATTCGTCGACAGTCAAATAGTTCAAAACTTTGGTTACAGATAATGTTTTATGACTGCAAAAGAAGAATCAGTCATTCCCTTATGTTACAACAGTTGAGATGCACACAAAATGGAGATAGTCAAAAATAAGGCTAATAGCTGATGTAAAAAATTCGAATGAGTCTTGGGGGGTGGGTGAGATTTCGGTGCGCATATCTCAATTACTTGGCAATAAAAATTCTCTGTAACTGTCAAAATCAGGCAAATTGAACATAGTAAAATATATTTAAAACAAAAATGTGAATGTTTTTCAATAGTATTAGATAAAATTCTTCTCTGTTGTACAAAAACTATGTCTGTTCATATCTGGTGATCAATTAAAATATTTTTCATTAAAAATGGAAAAAATGATATTATTGCATTGAAATATATGAAACTAACCTTTGGCAATTTTTACGGCATATAATTTTTAATAGGAACCTTATCATTCAAAGCATTTCTTTCTTGAAAGGTATTGAGATAATAAAAATTTAATCCTTACTGAATGCATCATTCTAAATTCTTTAACATCCTACTTAAATGGAAACTCTGTTACAAAATGGACATTCTTAACAGGAACATCTTACCATCGCTAAAAGCATCATTATACTTGAAAGGAAAAGTATCGTGAAACAAGCTGCTCTAATTTTTTGTGATTTTTTTCCGATCTTAAATATTTGTCAGGCACATCTAAAATAATAACATAGCTTGAACTATTATGAAATTTCTAGAATATTTTTGCTTTTTATCCTCTTGCTGTATATGAAGATGCTGTATATGATTGCAGCTACAAAATCCACTGCAGCTATGACTCGGAAAGCGAAGCTCCCTCCATATGATCCCATCAGTAAACCACCGATAGTACTACCACATGCCACTCCTAGAAAGAAAAAAAATGAAATTAATTAATTTTCTCTCAATTTTTTTTAATAATTTCAGTTTTTATTAATCAATTCTTTTTGAAATTTATTAATAACTTCTTCTTGTGTTCCTTAACATTTTGATTATTTAATTGATACGATGCTCATTGTTTGTAATTCAACAAGAAGTATATGAATAAGTGAAACATAAAGCTTCCTATACACTGTAACTTTATGGATATATTGTTGTTATTACTTACTGCACTTGCCATTGGACAAGCTCCGGTGATTAAAGCATCAGTAGATTTAAGCCGAATTAACGTCTCTTGTTTTCAAAGTAGCGCCTACTAGGGCCAAGACTTTTTACTTCTTTATAAACGTAGTATAGATAATATTTATCTCCAAAAAAAATCGAATTCGAGATTTTAACGATTTTCTATATATTAGATCTCCCTAAATTTGAAAAACACACTTTTGGAGATTGTCCGTCTGTCTGTGACAAAGATAATTCACAAACCCTTTGAGTTAGAGAATTGAAATTTATTATACGGTTTTTATGCCAAATTTGAACAATTTTTTGTCAGATTATGAATAAAATCTGTTCCGAGAAAAAAATGTCTGCCCATATGTATGTTGTTGTTGCCAATGGCACTTGCCAAGACAAGCGCTCTGATGGCCGTCAGCGATTTTAAGCCGAAAGAGCGTCTCTTATTTTTGAAGTAGCGCCAACTAGGGCCAAGAGTACACACTCATCACACTTTAGCTTGCACAACCCATTTTTACAGGGGGGCACAGTCACACATCTCACAGATAACACAAAGAAGAACAACCATGCCCGAATAAGGACTCGAACCTGGAAATCCCAGAACACGAGGAAGACGCGCTACCTCTGAGCCAGAGAGCCGGCGGATATATTGTTCAACAAATTTGTCGATAAAATTAAAGTAGAGTCAAATGAAATTTTTATGCACTTCATCAGTTTGAAGTGTTATCAGGCATTCTTCTTTTAATAAGGAAAAATAATTTGATTTATCTTTCCAGTTATTTTAAATGAATTGATTGCATGATTATTAAATTTGCATATTATTGCATATTATTAAATCTTTGCTTGGATGATTTCCTTAACTATATCAATATCATAATCAAGCAAAGTTATCATGGCAAACCAATATTAGTTACAATTTTGTTCTCCAATTCCACTGCAGCATGTAGCACGCATGTTAAATTAGTATAAAAAAAAGAGGAAGGCATCAATAAATTCTATTTGTCGAGGGAAAAAAAGAAAGAAAGAAAACATCTCCCGAATAGAACACAGCGGAAGAACAACCGTACCGAACCAGGATTTCCATATTTTTTCCTCTAATTTTATAATATTTGAAAGTGGATAGCTGAAAAGAAATGCAGTGTATGTTAGCTTTTCAATTAAGTTTCTTGTATTTTCGCATAAAGCAGAGGAAATTATGAGAAATTTGAAGATCTCTCTTTTTTTGTATGTGTGTGCATGACTATTCCTCAATGCAGCTGACATAAAAGTGTTAAGGTGATAATTCCTCTAATTTGTATTATCATCATATCTTCAGTAATAAAAAAAATATGCAACGATAACTACCTTATTTTCTTACAGACTTAATGACCAATCTACGAACTGGATCAAGATTTTTATCTTTTGCAGATGTTACCGATACATAGAGGGTGTTCACTCTAATTATAGCAACCTAATTAGAGTGGACATGTTTTATGTTGTAGCAACAAATAATATATTTGAGGAAGGTGGCTTTGATGATAATGTTTTATTGTTGCTGTTTATTATGGCACATGTCACTAGACAAGGCCCCTAACAAAGGCAACGATTTTAAGTCGAGTTTTATCGTCTCTTGGTTTTCAGTAGTGCCATCCAAGAGTAAAACTTAGCTACTCATACATCACAACCTTCACTTGAACAGCTCCTTTTTACATGGGGGCTCTTTCACACATCTCACAAATAGGACACAGAGGAAGAACAACCATGCGAACCAGGACTCGAGCCCTGGACGCCCAGTCAGTACGCTACCTCGAAGCCAGGATGCCAGTTGCTATATTGTGATTAATAAAAGCAAATTTCCAATTGGTGAAAAGCTCCAAATGAAGTAAAAATAATTGGGTTGTTTTAATCAATGAAATCTTTTTTCATTTCAAATTATTAGTTTTAAGAAATGAGCCTATATGGAATTCGGTAATGCAGTCCGTTTATTTATTTTTTAGGGCGATCTCAGGAAAAAAAATTCAACTCGCCTTCCTAGAGGTCAACCTTAAATCTATATGGTTAAAAGCCTCTCAAGTAGATTTGCTTAGTTAATTCCAACGCATAGAAGTGATCCAAAACCACAGAATTTTTTTAAAGTTCAAGACGATATTATCTTAGTTTATGTTTTCTTCTGGAAAAAATATTCATTGTTGAATTTACGTTTTTTGCGATTCGTAAGCAACAGGTAATTTCTCTCATTCCGGGATTATGAACGTTTTATTATTTACTATGTCGCATTATGTATTATATTGTATTATACAGGGTGCTCATTAATTACCGTCGGGGTTTCCATACCTCATAACTTTAGAATAAAAAATATTACCCAAAAACCGATTACGTATTCGTAAATTGCAACTCAAAGAATTTTACGTGGCAACAATGCGTTCTTAGCGCATTTGCAGTCTGGGTCATTATGACGTCATAAATAAAAATGGCAAACGTGTTAGAAAACCCAAAGTTTGTATTGTGGTTTTTTCGAAACTAAATCAATAACTACTCAACGTCGCTTCAGGACCACGTACAAGAAAGATCCGTCTTCGGATAATTCTATCAGACTTCTTTCTATGGGGGTTTGTCAAGATCACTGTGTACAAGACCCCTGTACCCTTGATGAACTGAAGAGCAGAATCGTCTCTGCGATCCAAAATGTTACCCCACAAATGTGGAGAACACTTGGTGGGAAATCGAATTTCGTCTCTATGTGTTACGAGCCACGAAGGGCATCCATGAGCGAATTCATTAATCTTTTTAATATTATTAATAAAATTCTTTGAGTTGTAATTTACGAATACGTACCCGGTTTTTGAGTAATATTTTTTATTCGAAAGTTATGAGGTACGGAAACTGCGACAATAATTAATGAACACCCTGTATTTTATCCTTTTTATTAAGCTCCTGTTTGACAATGGATCCTCCGCGCTTTTGCGCATTCGTTACGATGGGTTTAATTAGACAAAATAGGGATGAGAGGAAAGATGAAAGGAGGAGATGTTTACATTTAAGACTCGTGGTTTTATAATACTTAAACATTACAAAGAATTAGTAATACAGAAGGAAAAGGTACTAATGCACAGTAAAATATTTCAGAGCAATTTTTATTTAATGCAAGGGACACAAAAATTAAATTATGGAGAATAAATTTTTAAAAAAAGTTATGTTCTTAGAATTTTATAATCACTTTTTAACAAAATAAGAATGCCGGCATCCTGGCATAGGGGTAGCGCGTCTTCTGGGTGTCCTGGTTTCGAGTCTCGGTTTGATTTTTCTATCTGTAACGCTTGTGAATGTGCCCCCTCCCCATTAAAAAAGGCTGTGCAAGCGAATGTGATTGGCGAATAGCAAAAGTTCTACTCTTGGCCCCAGAAGAAACAGCAAGAAATTAATAATGAACTTTTTATATTAAAATGCTTATTTTCTAAATAGTTATCAAATTTTTTCAGCAATATTTTAATTCTTCGTTTTTTGCTTCGTGGTCACAATGCCAAATGGTATATAAAATGTTCTTCTTACCACTCTTGGAAACTTTTTAACCACTTGAGCCAGCCATATCAATACGAAATTTTGAGTCAAAATAAAATGCGGTCAGAAATAATACTACACTCAAACATACATATTAAAAAGTACCTAATGAGGGAAATTCAAGGTCAAGGGTGAATGCCGGAAATGCGCTCGTGATTTCGCGTCTCACCCCTTGATGAGATTGAATGGGTTAAATGTGGTCGGCTCAGAATCCGTTGACGAACAGTGCCCGAATGGATCATACATAAAAGTTTTTAGGGTCAAATAACATCCTCTCGGCAACACGTAAAATACAAGATATACATTATAATAAGAAAAAGGAGGGAAAGGGGGTTGACATATAGTTTACCTTCTATATATGTTTTAGTGGTTGATGAAGCATTTTAAATCTTTCTTATTCAATGGTGTTATTTCAACTTTGCTCCTAAAGAAGCTGCATAATCTTCATTACTCATACGACAATCCTTCATTTTGAGCAATATTTTGGCATCATTTGTATAATTTTCCAAAGCTGTGTTTGATGAAATTAAAAGTTTTTATCTTAGGCCAGACTCTCATTTTGCTGTCTGGAACACCAAAATACCCTTGTCTCTCAATATACAAGTACCATGAGAACGTATTCCAAACGACGGAGATAGGTCATAAATGACCCTTATCTCATAGTAATTAGGTTAAATTTTGGATTTAAAGAGGTTTCATTAAAATAATCTGTGATTCAAATGGAGAAATCCAATTTTCTTATCTGCAAAAGTTCCATATTTTTAATAAAATTAAAAAGAAGAATTTTTTTGGTGATATTTTAAGTACATAATTCAGGGAGATGGATCTTTTTTTGTGTGTATAGCACTGTCATAAGTAAACTAACTGATCAACAAATTCGTTTTAAAGTACTTCAGAGTCTTCTTAAATTTAGGATAAGATTAATTGGCTTGTTACGGATCTCCTATTACTCTAAACTAAGATTTTCGTATCGTGAATTGCCTTTTTTTTTGTATGTGAGTGTGTAGAATCTTTCTAGAAGTTGTATATGAACTTCTAAAGTCCCAGTTGCCCATTTAACCACTTCGTAATCCTTTGGAATGTGAAGTGCCACCAAGGTCAACAAATATGATTTGTGACCTAGCGTGAAACGTTTTACGTGATATGGAATGATTGTGAAATCAAATCAATTTTAACTAGATATTTCTTGACAATGTCTCTCTTTGTTTGTATCATTTAGTTCTTCATATCCGAATTATCAGCCACAATTTTTTTTCTTATAATCCTTCTGATCAAAAAGGTGATAATATTACCCAGTTTGCATTTTATAATTAGATTTATATTCTTAAAATATAGATATTTTCTTTTATTTTTACAGAAATACACAAAAAGAAACGTAAAAATATATCTTAGTAATCAAACTTTCAAATTTGATAGTTAATTTATAGCCATAATTCAGATTTGTAGAAGTTCGAAAATATTTTAGCAGCCGTGAACAAGACAATTCAAGAACTTTACTACTTAAAGGGATGGAAAGTGGCATGAATTTTTATCAACAAAATCATAGATCTGTATAAAAATTTAAAAAGAATCCGTGAAAAGGTTTACTTGCGAATTTTTTATTCCATTACATGTGAAAACAAGAACCCACAAACGCAGCAAAATAACTTTAAATATATTCAATATATGATTCTGATATCGAAATGGTTTATCTGTACAAATTATTGAAGCAATGCATTGGAAGAAAGAAAGCATTCTTCTACTGTTGCGAAGATTAACATGATACTCCTCAAACTAAAATTAAAGAAAGTCGTGATGGGGCTATCTTCATTGATTTCCATCTAATATTTTTTAATGGATTCGTTAAAAAATATATTTGAAATAAAATAATTGCGAACACTAAGAACATTTTCTAATTTAATAAAACAGTTTATGCAACATTTTCTTCAATCATATAAAGAACCGCATATCGTATCCAATATGATCACATGTTTACAGTTAGCTTTCACAACCTCCAATATCAAATTCAAGAATTTCTTCTTTCCAGAAAAAAAATGTCTGATTTTCAACTTTTTTTTCTTTTTTCTCGCCTGAAAACATATATTGTTTGCTAAGCTCGCATACGTGTTCAACCAACTTTCAACCGACAACAAATCAAGATAATAAATAATGTAATAAATCTTCAGATTAGCCGCACATTCTCATTTTTCATCACGAGGATACTTTAGGGGAGGGGGGAAGTAGAAGGCCCAAATTTGTTTATAACTCGCAACTTTTGATGATCAACTGGTTCCCCTGAAGTATTGGTTGTGTTTAGTTTATTTTTTATAATTTGATCTTTGTTTTGTCAACGACAACAAAAAAATAGTTGGTTTAATAGCACCAAGTCTCTTGACATTACTTTTCTTTTCAAAGTATTGAATGATTTGATTTGATTGATTCTTCTCTTTATAATAAATATGAGAAGAAAAAACATTTTCCAAAAACGCACTTTTATTACAATACTAAAATAATAAAAATTCCTTTTATTTAATCATTTTCTACATTTTAATCTTAAATTTATTATACATGCTACAGAATATTGAAATCGTTTTTATTTTAATTCATTATTTGGTGATGCCACTAATATGGAATGAAACTTTAATTAAATTAATTAATTATAAATTATGATAATATTAAATACTATTAAGTTTAAATTTATAATATATTGAGATTCTAGTATTATTTTGTGCTATCAAAATTTTTTGATACTACTAAATAATCAGTTTATAAATTAACTTAAAGTTCTGGTGACTGTAAAATAACGTCCATCGTTAAAAATAACCACTGTTTTCTATTTCAAAACTCTGTCAGATGAAAAATAATCAGATCTCTATCAGATCAATTGCATAAAAATTAATTATGCAATTCCATTGTTAAAAATATGGTATAAGTCAAATGAAATAGAAGTAATTAATGAAAATACTATGAAATCTTTATCAGTTTCCTTTTTAAAAACAAATTAATTATGCTACATAAATTCACTTGTTATATTTTTAGTTAATAAAGACATTATTATCCATAGTCCTCAAATCTTTTTTAAAAACTTATAAAAATGATTTACTAGTTTCTTTATTCTTTTGTAAAGCAAGTGAGAATAATTATGTTTTGATACAAAAATACAACAAATTTATGAGAATTTTTGGATGTACTTCGATATAAGTTAATTGAGAAGTCTGGCTTGTGAGACCATTTTAACTTTGATGGTATTGATGTTCATTGTTTGATAAAAGATTCCACAACAGTCATTGAATGAGTCGCTTTAGTATTGTAAACGATAAAAAAAACTTTGTCTCGCATTTATTGTTTTTAAAAAAATATCACATTTCCTATTTATTTCATTTCATATAATCGCGCGCTCAAAATGACATTTTTCTAGGTTTTATTTGCTGTAGTCATTAACTTATTTTTTTAAACCAGAGCTTTTGTAAATGCAATGACAATGCGTTATTAAAAGCTGATTTTTTGAGATGCTCGTGCAGATAATAAAATTTTTATGTTACGCCTACGGATTTTTGTTGACGCCAAAACCCTCATCTCAAAAAAACAACGCCATGTTCTGATATGATAAAAAATGTCAGAACACATAAAAATTTTAATCATAGACATGGAGATTCATAAAAATCTTAAGATAGAATTTTCTAAACATAATAATATTTTATTCTTTAATATTCGATACAGATCTGAATGGAAAAAAATTATTTTTGTCTTTCAGTTATTCTGTTTGGAATTCTTTTAAGTTTATCCGTGAAGTAAATATGCAAACAACAAACATACAAGTATTCGTGTGTGTGTTTTAACTTTTATAGAGAATTTGGGATATTCAGGATATTAGATATCCATAGATTTAGTTAAGCTTTATTTTTAAAAAATAGAAATTTTATACTTACCTATTGAGAAGTGCAGAGTGCCAGCAAAAACAACTACCGAGTCCTTAATATCGTGTGGAGAGATCTCGGCGCAAAAGTTCATGACAGCCACCCAAAGGAGATGGTAACTTAGCGCAGGAATCGTTTCCAGGAAGAAGGCTGGCCAAGGAACTTTGAGGAAAGAATATCCTAAGCACTTTAAAGCATACCCCAAAAGAGCTAAGATAAATATGTTAGTGTTTCCTATTTTCTGCGTCAGCCATTTTGAGGTAAAAAGCACTGGCAATCCACACAAGCCAGCAAAAGTATCCATGAGACCAATGAGGTATGTTGGTGTTCCTATATCTGACATATACACATTTTTGAAATTTAACTGAAATCCGAACGTTCCACCACGAACAAGAAGAACGAAAGTGAAAAATAAGAAGTCTAAATCTGTCAGCAATGTCCTTGAGGCTTTCCACATATTCTTTGCGGGTTCTTGTCTCCTCGCTTTTAAAGTGCAGACAATTCCAATAGTTATTACAGCTAGAATAGCGAATAAAAATAGGCAGGATGTATAGTTTGGAGTTTCTTCTGAAACCGTTGTCATGTGTATCACGTAAGCAGCACTCGATGGTCCTATCAAAGTGCCTACTATGGACCAAAATTGTTGCTTGCCGTATTCTGCTTGGTGAGATTTTGCCATAGTTACCATCAATATGTCGACAAATCGAAAGATATTTTCTATGGCAGTAAGAAGCATGATTGCCAGAATTACGTGCAATGTGACAATCTTTGTTCTATCACCCTTTTGCTGACTTTTTTCATTGCAAAACGATCCACAGGCTTTGTTGTAGTAAATGTCACACAAAGCGTGAGTGTCATTTGCAATTAAAGCTACTGTCGAATTGTGTAAACACCAATCAAAATTCAGTTCTGACTGATTGTTTGTTCCATTTGATAGAATTTGATGCACCAAATTCTGATCACAGCACTGAAACTCATTGCTTTTGCTGCATATATTTCTACAAGACTGCATTGAATCAATGACTTCACACATTTGATTGCTCTCAACTTGTAACAAATTAGTTTGGCCACAGTAAAGATCGCTGATAACTGCGGGTTCTGATACTCCAGGAATAAAAGCTAAACATAGTGCAACGATTGCGGTAGATACCAGTGTTATGACAGATATGATAGTTGGTCTTCCTATCTTGTCTGACATGATGCCACAAAGTGTATTGCATATGAGTTGAGTCACACTGACCAATAAATACATCAGTGATATTTCTTCCAGTGTTAGTCCTCGTTGTTTGAACAAAAGTGTCAAGTAAGTTATTAGCCCATAAGAACCTGAAAAAAGGGAATAATTTAATAAAGTGTGTTAGAAAATTTACTTGAAACGGTCATTGAATTAAAGCAGCAAATTAATTTAGTTATTAATAACAAAAACCGTGCTCCTACTGACTCCTCGTATGTGCACAAAGCGTAATGTGTTTTGAGTTTATTTTCTCATGCGACAAAGCAGGGATGCACAACCTATGGCCTTCAAATGTTGTTTATAAAATAAGATAGATTTAAAATGAAAAGAAAGTTTTTCAAATAAACAGGGAAAAATCTGATACGAAAATGATTATACATCTGAATAAATAATTTCATTAAATTTATTTACTTTTTTACTTTAGGAGAATCTGGCGGACGTTCAAAGAAAAACTGATATTAGAATTTTATAAAGTCTTTCCCGAGGAATTTTCGTGCTTAAAGCAAAATGCAGCTGCATGTGCAATTTTCTTTGGCAGCACATACATTTGTGAGTAAACTTTCTTACTAATGAATTTAAACAAATGAAAAATAAGGAATAGAATAGCATATGAAAACCATTCTTCTGTTCTACGTATTGCCACAACCAATCTTAAGCCCAATATAAAATAAATAACTTCAAGTATTCAACCTAGCTATTTCATTAAATTTTATTAATTTTGATTACTAATTTTTTTCTCAAAATTTAAATTATCTTCTTTGTATAATCACTAAAAAGTTTTCCTCTGTTATTCTATTTCTAGCTTGCCTCCACTTTAGAAGAAATCTTTTTTTTGGAGATAAAATATTTTAATCATATCTATAATGTTTGTGTTTTATTCATTTATTGCATAATATATGCATGACTAAAATAAATAAAGTAATAGTTGTAATTCATGTGTATTGCCACAAAAAAAAACAGTTTTAACGTTTATAACATGTTTTAACATTCACGTGCTGCTTTGGCACACGACATAATCCTTTTTCTTATTTTGGCCCCTCATCCTGTTGATGCATTTTTTTCTGAATCTATCATATGGTCCTTGGTGATTACTCTCTGGAGTGCAGTTAATAGTGCCCAAAAATCGAATTTTCACCGAAGAAATATTAACTTCAAATGATTGAAAGAAAAATTTGACACTGAATAAAATTATAATCATAAAATCACACACCAAACATTTAAATCTTTCGTTTAAATCATTAATTTTTCACTCAATCGGTTTTTAATTCGGTAATTCACAAGATTGTGAAAACACGAACTGAAATACGCTCAAACCTTTGATAGATTTTTTTTCCGTAATTTTCATATAATTGCCCTAGATACTGAATATGTGTGTCAAATTTTATTTATCTATCTCTGTCTCTAATTTTGTTATAATCGTATTAATTTACTTTTGGACATCTGGACACACAGTGCTTCTTTGAATGGTTGTCTCACCAAAATGATAAAAATTTAAACCTTTGATGTGAAGACTACACCAAATTTTATCTTGCTAGATCAAAGCGTTTTTGAGTTATCTGTCTCGTATCAACAGGAAGACTGACATAATACCAAAAATTAATTTTTAGAAATCAGAAAAATTAGTCAGAATTTCGAATTTAATTAATTTATTTATTTTGATGATTACAATATTTTCTCTATACTTCATATATGAGAAAGTAAAAATTAAGTTCTAAAACGGACTCTTTCAAATTGTAATATTTTTAATAACCACATTCACTAAATTCTAACTCGGGATTAAAGACATGAGGTTTTGAAATCAAATTTTTTAACAATTACGAAATTTTCTTATTTTATGCGAGAAAGTTAAGGCACTTAAAACTTAAAATTAGAGGTATCCCCTTATGGATATAAAAAAATACAGCTTGAGTAATAAAACGATATTCGTTAGTAAATATTATTTCTCTATTTAAAAAAAAAGGAAAGGGGGGGGGTCTTCTTCTCTGACTCTGAACTGTTGAGAGCAGAAAACCAAATCTAACCAAGTTAATATCGGAGAAAGCGACAGTTAAGAAGAGGTGGGATCAAGGTTTGGAATCTCTTTAGACAGCCATTCTAATATCTATTTTTTTTTCATAGAAAACTCATGTTGGAGCTAGATATCGAATGAGATTCTTGACCCATATGTTCAACTATATACAGATGCCATAAAAGTGGCAGTATCATATTAATCTTCGATAGTGCTCATCCATATGGTTTCATTTTTATCAATGAGTTTCTAAATAAAAAAAAATTGGAGAGAATGTTCTGTCTGGTTGTCACCAAAACTGAATACTTTAGAACACTTTTAAGATTACATCATTTAAAGTCGTAAGGCTGCTCAGTGTTTTCATCATGGAAATGAAATCCTAAAGAATAATGTTGTTCAAAATTAGTTGATTAATTTTTGGCACAAGAGCCATATCTAACCATGCTGTGCCGAGCAAATGGTAAAATCGAAAGCCAAACATTAAAAAAACACATGTTAAAATATAAAAGCAAAAGTCATCAACATACAAATGCAGAAATTAAAAGTTTTACTATTAGAAACTTAATGAATTTGAATGGAATAGTGTTGCAAAAAACGAGTTACAATGAAGTTATGCAAAAATCAAACATACACAGAAGTAAAAAGTATTAAATGCAAATGTAAAAGACAATGGCTTTTAGAAATTTAAAAAATTTTGAGTAGAATTTCTCGCCCACTAAGTCTTATAAAGTTAGACGATGACTTTAAAAAGTGTAAACAGAGGAATTAAAAGATGTACATTCGATTAAAATATGATTTATAACAAAATGGATTATGGAATAGTCCTTATTTTCTCCGTTAAGAAGATAGACAACGTAATTTCAAGAATTGAAACAAAACCAGTGTCTGTTAGTAGAAAGCATATATCTTCATAAACATCATTTATACAATGTTTTGTTCAATCAAGTTTTCGTTTAACTGCTTTCTCTAATAATGAAATTGCATAAAGAAATGAAAAATGAATTTGTCTTATATTTAATGCTTACTAACCATATGTCCTATCACTACATATGTTAATTTTGATCATAAATTGGACAATAAACAGTTCATCAATGTGTAATGATTTTATTTCATTTTCTAAGTACAGAAAATAGATTTATATTTAACCCTTGAAGAAAAATATTTTATTCCTTGATTATATAAATTTTGGCTTTACTTATATGTAAAATAATATATATTCAGATTTAGTGCATTTTTTATTTGTCAAGTTTCTTTGAAATTATTTATCATTTGATTATTAATTACAGGAAGATTGTTAAAACAATTCTGCCTCATAGATGTCAGCACTGGTATTGCATGGAAAAAGGGAAGAAGTATTCCTGATTACATTTTTTGGTCAGTGATAATACCAGATTTCTTTTTCCCTTTCTTTTTGGTCATATATTTCCTTTATTCATCAGCTCTTCTTAGTGATAAAAATAATCAATCATGAATCAATGATAAATTAAATGAAGAATATTGAATCTTAAAGCATATTTTAGTAGGATCTGATAAAATTTTATTCATATATATTATCGTCATTTATCACCACTTGCATGAAAAGTCATTGAAGAAAATGTTTATCACTTTGTTTGTATATTACTAGGAAAAGTAAGCCTTTTTAGGATGTTATCTAAGAAATCATTCCAAAAAGAGGTACAAAATTGCTTACTTTAGTTTAGGAACACGAAAGTGTCAATATATTTTGAATTAAATTTGTAATCATTAGCGTATACAACTTTCCTTAATTTTAAAAAATAATATTATTTAGAATAAATAAAATTTTGAAAATTCTTTAATAATGGAGCAAAATATCTTAATAATCACAGTATTTTTAATGTAATATTCTTTTCTCAGTAACTATATATTGATAATTTCTGTTTTCCTTAATTTTGAAGATAGAATGAATATCAAAATGTAGTTTTCATTGTTTTATTTTTTTAAAATATTTTTGAGCGCTTCCTTTGGGGGCCATCTAATTTCCCAGGAATGTCACCTGCTTTTAATTTCTTTTTAATCTTTTTTTTTGATTGAGTAAATTGATGTTCCCGATTCCTTAAGCAAAGTATCTTTAAGTATTTTCAAATTGTGATTAAATTAAAATTTTATTGTTCTAATATTCTTACATTTGTTCAATTTACATGCACCTTCAGAACTAAAACAAATCTCATGTTGACTTAACATCATTAAATACTTTAGTGAACGGGTAATTCAACTTCAAATCACACGTTGTTTTTCTTGGAAAGTGACTTCACTTTTTCCCTGGTTAACTACGCATATAATAAATAAGATCTTCGTTAATTTTTAATGGTGAAAAAAAAACCAAATAATTAAAATATTTTATGAAAAAACAACAAAGACTTGCATTTTTTTTTAACTATGAAAACTGTTGTTGAAAATTAGACTCGATAATAATTGCAAACAAT
Source organism: Argiope argentata (assembly GCA_026289955.1). NCBI lineage: Eukaryota > Metazoa > Arthropoda > Arachnida > Araneae > Araneidae > Argiope > Argiope argentata. Next base: position 2,475,991 of record JAOUZG010004552.1, on the reverse strand, counting down.
AAAGATATTAAAAAAATATAGGAATGTCTGTAAAATTGCAACAAAAAAATTATTGTCAATACAAATTCATTCTTTCAAATTTTAAAATAGTGTAAAGGTTTATTTTTCTGTAATAATAAAATGAATTCTGTGTAATAATAAAATAAATTTTGGGTGATAATAAAATTTATTTAGTATTATATCTGAAATTATTTTTGTGAGAAAAAGCCAAATTCTCTTTTAATTTTTAAAATTATACCTTTAATTAAAATTTTAAAGAAATTCATGTTGATGTACAAATTCCCAATATTCTAAGCGCATGTGTATTAGATGTGTAACATTATTAAAATGGTAAAACGCCTGTAGACGCATACACAATCTCCTTTATTATTAGTAGATATTATTTTTTCCCAAAGAAACAAATGGAAAAAGAAATTTTTATTGTAATATCCATATTTGCTCTCTTTTTAATGAAATTTGCAAATAAAATCCTAAATCTGAATTTCATTTAGAAAATTTTTGGATTGCCTTGAATTTTCAGTTTAGATACTATTTAATATCGCTGTGAATTAAATTTCTTTCCTTAACCAATAGGAGTGAATCTTTCCAGAACTTTCTACCGTAATTATGATACAATCCTTCTCTCTTCACATAAAATTCTAGAACTTTAATAAGACTGCTAAATCCTTGCATCATATTGATGAGTAATAGTTGCTAATTATGCATCTTTGGCATGAATCTGTCATTTTTATTAAATTTATTATGTGATTCTTGGTGATTAAGGTAGTGAATAGTACCGGAAAATCAAATTTGTATTTTGGATACGCTGTTTCTTTTTTCAACAAATAAAAAACAAATTTTGTCACAAAACTGTAGCTGTAGTTCATAAAATCAGCTTGCCCAATTTTTTAAATTTAAGTGATTGCATTTTTTAGTTGTTGCGTTCACATGATTGTGAAAGTACATATCGATATTTTAACGGATCTGATTCCTCATCTGATAGATATCCCCAATTTAAATGTCGAATCTGTGTTTCAATTTTTTCTATATATCTTTTTTCAGTTTTATATTTATTAAATTCATTTGTAATCAAACAGCCAGATAGACTTCCCCTGAATGGATTCCTCTTAAAATTTAATAGAAATATCAAATGTGGTGCAAAAATCATATGCCATATTGCATCAGTATTCAAAACATTATTTTGAGTTTTGCACAGACAGACAGATTTTTTCCAAAAATATATTTTTTGTTAAAAACCAACTGATTACGAGATTATTTTTTTAACTTTGTCGTATCTTTCTTGTATCTGGCAATTTGTTTTATTGATTTCTATCAATTTTAAAATTTTGATGTAATGTTTTTTTGTGCGTCGTAGTTTTAGATGTTCGTTAATGTAATTAGATGTAATTAAAGTAAATTAAAAGTTTTAATAAGTTTTTGAAGAGTATTCAGTTTTATATACTACATCACATGAGTATTGAGAATTAGGAGTATTGATCCATTATAGAGTTTTGAGATCGATATCTGACATTTTTCGAACTCACGGTGATTCAAGAGAGTGAGATTCATCAAATGTTTTGACGTTTAGAATATTTTATTGGTTAAATCCTAGTATACGGTACCCCTTTGACGCCATTTTGAAAAATGTCGCCAAGGCAAAAACGATGCATTTACGAATGCCACCATTTTTTTATTGCACAGGCAACATCGGAACAACTCAACAGGAACCATAGTTTAGGCAACCAGCGAACGAGCGTCCGTGGCAGAAATGAAGTCGCGGCTTCTCGGTATAAAGTCGCCAAATCAAGGAGTACCATCAATTAGGATTATACCATTTTACTTATACTTCGCTTAAGATAACGTAAAAATTAATTTTTGTTGTTTTAAGTGAAGCATTATCAAACACATGTGATACCTGCTTTTAGCAAAATTGAACTTAGTTAGGTTAGAATCAAGTGCAAATGCAAAGGGTAAATACAATAATCTTTATCTTTA
>JAOUZG010004552.1:2441352-2464047 GCA_026289955.1 Argiope argentata | reverse complement strand
TGAAACTGAGCAACTGAAATGGGAAGATAATTTTCTGAAACTGAGCAACTGAAATGGGTAGATAATTTTTTGAAGCTGAGCAACTGAAATGGAAAAATATATTTTTTAATTCTGATACATTTGTAATTAAGTAATAATAATATTCATATTAGGCTGAACTTAAAGTCGAGTCATCTAAGTCAGGAGCCGGGGCTTCTGATTTAGATACCTCATATCCTCCTTTTTCACATAAGGTAACCTAGGTGATAGGGCGTTGGATTAGCATCCTTTAGGTTGTGAATTCGAATCCAACAGCCGAAGACTCCGTGTGTGTGGTAGCGGGCATACGTTAAATATGTCGTGGCACAAACTCCTTAATGTCTAGAGTAATATCACTGGAGGTATTGGGGTTGATATGATCGTTCTCTGTTCCAAAACTGTGGATAAATGAACGATTGAAGTCCACCCCTTAAAAAGGGTAGTGACGTGTGTGTAGCTAAGTCGTACTCTTGGTCCTAGTTGGTGCCACTGAAAAACCATAGACGCTCAATCGGTGAAATCGCTGGCAGGTCTGTCAGTGGGTTTGAAAAGTGCCATAAGTAACAACAACAAGTCAGGAGCAGTTCGCTAAGATGTAAGTATCGTAACACAAAAATATTTATCAAGATGAAATTACAATTTTAAAAAAGAATATCACCGTTAATTTTAATAATTGTAAGTAGTAAGTATTAATCTAAACTTTTTAACTGTAATTAATTAAATTATATTTTTCAAAATGGAACGACTTATTATTTAAGCAAAAGAAAGCAAATATGTAATTAAGCCAGTTATATATCGCTTTCAGGACAGCATAATGCAATCTCTCGGGAGCTCTTGGCTCATAAAAATGCAGATGCAATAACATACAATAACAGGTGATGAAATACGGATTTGTGAATATGAGTTCAAACTAAAAGGTGACCGTCGCAGTGGATACGAATATCTTCCTAAGATCACACAGTACGTGGGAGTCGATAGAATGTTAAAGTGAAATTTATTGTTTTTTAAATTGATAATATTCATAAGCTGGTAACTATTTATGAATTATGCAAAGATCGTTAAAAACTTGAGTGCGGATTTTGAACGTAAATCCTTTAGATTCCGAATGTAGACACTTCCTTCAGTACTAAATGCTCACAAAAAAAGAGTTTTTTTTAAAATTAATTAAAAATTAATCTAATATTAATATTTTTTTATAATTTTGGAAGATATTATTGCACAAAATTCATTTCCCTACATTTTTTTATTCAAAATTCAAAAAAGAAAAACATTTATATCAATTTTTAATGCAATTCCCCCCCCCCAATTTTAATATGTTTATATAAATTTTACATTAATGCTTTTCTTAGTTTTAGCTATCCCGCTTATACTCAGACAGCTGAAACGACATTAAGAATATATTTTATGGACATATTGCCATTGCCGTAATTAAGAGAAAAATGTTCAAAATAGTATTAAAACAAACTAAATTATTAAGATCTTATTGCATTCCAGACTGTAAGCAAAAAAAAATTTTTTTTTAAAAATGCATTCTTAATTAAAACAGTTTTGTCAACAGCAGCACTCAATATATGAAACTTTTATTATATCACTAAGTTGATTCAAAATTCATAAAAAGTTATAAAATACATTCTCCACCCCCCAATTCAGAAACTGTTTTCGTGATTTATGTCCGATAGCCTAATGGCCGATGATAGCCTCATAATATTATGATTTCGTCTACCAGAGCTAGTTAAGTTAATAAACTAATATTTTTTTAATTATTGAGGAGTTGTAACTGTACCGCAGCTTTACAATGACTCATTTTTGGTAAACTTTTGTATGTATATATTGCCGGTGTCCTGGTACAAGGGTAGCATGTCCTCCCCGTGATCTAGGCATCATAGATTCGAGTGAATGCCCACCCATTGTAAAAAGAGGCTATGCACGCGAATGTAATGTGTGAGTAGCTAAGACGTACTCTTGGCCTTAGTTCGCACTGCTTAAAACAAGAGACGCACTATCGGCTTAAAATCGCTGACTGTGTCAACGAGCTTGTCCATGGCAAGTGCCGTTAAAAACACTAATAACAATATATATATTAATAATTGAAATTTTGACTTTAATTCTCAAATATATACCTTTTTTTATCAACTTTACTTTCATAAATTAATGACAGAAATTAAGAGCTTCGCTGTTCATTTAAACTCATGTAAACAACTCTAATCTAGATACACAAAAAAATGTAAACCACTTTCGAAGGGGGAAAATGATTTCCAGATATTTGTTTACAAATAAGAAGTAAAATTCTATAAAAATCAGGTACTTTTACGTTAACCATGCGATAGCGAAAAATCGCCAAATAATGTAGAATTACGCCAAATTTCTTATCGCGATTTTAAAGCGATAAGTCGTCAAATAATTTAGAATTCCACCTAATTTCTTAGAAGATTTTTCGCAGGTTCCTGACTAAAGGAAAAGTACCCAAAGTCAACTATTAACGTTAGTTTAAAATGAAAGATAGGTCAATTCTGGTAAAAGATGTGTCAATCTACTAATATTAAAAGGTGGAATGATAATTTTGTGCGCATTTTAATACGGAAATAGAGGATTTTGGAAAATATAAAGCGACTAATAATATTCTATAATTGATTGATTTTCTACAGTTATTAATAAATAGAAAAGGAGTATTTTATTTAATATTTGTGTAAATTACAAGGAAAAAAAGAAGTTAGTGTCCTCCTAAATTTAGAAGCTATATAAATTGTGTTAATGTTCTTAAAATCGCTATAATGCCACAATACTGGTCTGCTTTAGAATGCCTATAAAAATAGAACATATGTAAAACAATTATAATAACACAGCCTTAATGTCTGATGGTTTGATAGAATCATTTGTACATGAATTTATATCTAATATTAATTATAACCAATATCTTCCTCGTCCAGCTGGTCGCATCAAGTCAAGTGATTATAAAGCAGAACATATGATTATCTCATAAAACAGACCTAAATGAAGCAAAACATCCATGTCCACTAAAATAATATCCCCACCGAAATATTTTTTAAAGAATCATTATTCACTCGAATTAATTTTGAAAATTAATATTAATTATAATAAGGAAATATTTTTCTGTTTAAAAGTAGAGAGTGCATACAGAATTTAAAATATCCATTCATTCTATCAAGAGTTTAATAAGAAAGTTTATATCTTTATAAACTCTTTTATTAGTTTGTTTCCATGTGTTTTCGCTTTTAGTTATTAGTGCAAATTTAAATTAGACAAAAATATTGCAAGACAAATAAAAGAAAACATGTATTGATTGTCCTTTAAAATCATAAATAAAATGGATGTTTGCAAGAAATTAAAGTCGAATAACTTATGCCATCAAATTGCTTAGATTGTTATTATCTTCAGGCACGCTAAATAGTGATTATAGCTGCTGTAAAATGTCCTGCTGTCTTCTGTTAAAACCCTTAACCAGTTTTAAGAGGAAAATTTACTTAAATAAAGCTGAGTAAACTCTTCAGAACTAGTTTCGAAGGCAAAGAGGAAATAAGTAAAACTATTTTGTATGAACTGAAAAGGAATTTGTATTTGCTCTCTTGAAAAATAAGAATTTAAGACAGAGTTAATGTTTGCTGTCTCTTTTAAAAGCTCTGTTACCTGCCATATAATTTCTCTTCAAATTTTCATCATAATGCAATTGTCCTTTCTTTAATTCATTTAGTTATGCTGCTTTCAGGCATATGTATTTATTATAAATCTAACGATAAATTTAAAATCTTGCTGTATTTTTAAAGTGAATTACCTCTAATTAATAATTTATTATAAAACTTTTGACCAAGTATGGGTTAGAAGCTTGAAAATTTGCAGTTTTATTAAAAGGGTAAAATAAACGAGGATTTTTTTTAAAAAAAATCTAGATTTTTAATTAAGTTGAACCTGAACAAGGTTTTTCATTTTTGATCTTCCACCTATTAAAGAGTCATTTATATAAATAAAGTTATACCATCTCCAAATCTTTAAAAAAAATTCCTCTTCAATAATAGCAGTTTCCCAACTTATCATTGTATCATCAATCGTTATTGTTTTGTTAACAAATATCATATGAAAAAATTGGATACATGCGTATTATCTCGTCGATCCGCCAACAAAGCGCCAAACGCGCCAAATTTTATTTTGGTAACCAAAATTTGTTAATGCATTTGAATACGTATCAAACCAATTTTGGCGCGTAAGTGATCTATTAAACAATGTTAATTAATCGATTTTTAGGATTCCTTTTGAAGTGCTTTCGAATTTAAATAAGGCATAGTAAAAAAAAATTAAAAATTTCTAATCTGTATTGAGTTACCCCGGCTTGCGTAGATCGGTAAAATGCAACGATTTCGGTATTTTTCATTTGAAAGTGAAGAATACGAGTTCAATTCCTGCAAAAATCAATAGTTTTTTGATAAATTATTTAAATTGATTGTAATTATTTAATAAAAAATAACAAATAAAATGTTTCTTTGTTGACCTAAGTAGGAATTGACTTTAATTATTTTTACTTTACTTATTTTTAATTTAATATTTCCCACAATTTGTAACGATGATTTTATGGATATGATACATTATGAAGTAATTTTATTGTTTTATCAATAATTTTTTGATAAATTATTTACATTAATTGTAATTATTTAATAAAAAGTAGCAAATAAAAATTTTCTTTTCTGACCTAAGTAGGAATTGACTTTAATTTTTCTTACATTACTTATTTTTAATTTAATCTTTCCCAAAATTTGTAACGATGATTTTATGGATATGGTAAATTACGAAGTAATTTTATTATTGACATTCAGTGGTGTGCTTTTCCAATATTAAAGTTAAGATTTAAAAGAAAAAGCTTAAATATCATTAATACAGTATTTTATATAGTAATAAAAGTAGAATTTTTACTTTTATTTCATTTTATATTTTTAAAAAGTTTATTAAATTATTTAAGAAATTAAACTGAAATTAAAAAAAAAGTATGCAATTGGGACGTGTTGGTAAAATTGTGTAAAACGAGGGGGGAGGTACAATAATATGCACTGAATTTATTGAAGCAAAAATTTAAATTTTTAATAATCCTTAATTGAAATATAACCACAGTTATGATAAGGCTTTTTTGAGGTCAACATCAAATACCCAAGATATTCAGCTCATTTAATTTAGTAGTTGTAGATCCAATAATCTGCTCTGCAAATGTTTTAAACGATTTTTCAAAATGCTTGCCCCATTACGGAATTTATAGACAGAATACCACCTTACAAACTTCTTTATGTCAAAACAAAACATTTTATATTATAGAGCTTTTTTTCTAAGTAAATGATATGCCAGGAAAAAAACAAAAACAAAAAAATACTTTTGCTCTATATGGAAATTAAATTCAAAGATCAACCTATATTTATTTTATTTAGATTTAATTTTATTATATTATAGAAAATAAATTTCTATAATATAAGATAATTGGACCAAATATATTTATTTTCGATCTCATATTTTATTGCAGTATAAAATATTATGCTTAAATATAAAATTTTACACAGGTGAAATTTTCTGACTTATATTTCAAAAAAATTTATGCAATCTAATACCATAATTCTCACATCTTGTTATCATGTCGGAACATGATGTTATTTTGGTAATGAGGTAGAAAAATATCCGTAGACGGAAAATAAAACAAACCGTAGGCAAAAAATTGAAATTTTATTATCTTCTCGTTGCCATCCCATTTACAAGAGCTCTGACTTAAAAAAATCGAGTTAATGACTACAACAAATAAAATCTAGAAAAATGTCATTTTGAGCACGTGATTATATGAAATGAAATAAATGGGAAATATATATTTTTAAACAATCAATGCGAGACACAGTTTTTTTGGGATCGTTTGCAGTACTAAAGTGACTCATTCAATGAAACCATTCAAATGAAAAAATATATATAATTTAATTAACTCGCACGAGCACGTGGTGCTTGGCCGTTCAAGAAATAATGTTCTGACATGATACATTGAAATATACATAGCAGATTTCATTTTAATCTTGTAATATTGTTTTCCTTATATATTGCGAAATCCTCATTTCTCTATTTCTATAAAAAGGGCACACTGCCATTTGTTTCTGGAAGAGCCGCCCCTTAAATGCCCACCTCATGATTCCGCTACATCTGTCTTTCTATTGAAGCGTTTTGAATTGAACAATGACCATTGTTCGATTCAAAAAGCTTGCGCTTCTTCCAGTAACTACAGACTTTTTGTCTATACTGAATAGTAATGCAAAACACGTACACCTATTTGGTTTTTTAAAAATATTTAAACTTCATTGAATTGTGATTATTGATTAGTAATTATTGAATTTGATAGTAATACAGTTTGAAGGGTGAAAATGTACACCTGGAGAAGATTTTTTTTAATTTAAATAATAATTTTAAATAATTAAATTAAAAACTTGATTTCAGTAATATTCGCGATAATTTTCGAAAAAATTTGAGGGAAAAGCTGATTTTCGTAACCTTTAAAATAAAAAATTTCCTTCTTTTAATGATGCCAATGTTAATGACAGACAAATTTTTCCTAAATTTTGGCATTTTTATTTATTTGTTACTTAATTTTCAAAGTAAATATTGTTTATTCAATCTTTAATTGCAAGATTTCATTCCATCATTAAAAGCTAAAAAAGAAAGATTTTGCTTATTATTTCTTGGAGTAATAGAACAAATTGGATTCGACTCCATTAGGAATGTTTATTTACACAAAGAACACACAAATATAAACTAATTGAGCTTTAATATCCCTCACATTTTGATGTTTAAAAATACTTTTAGGGATAATGATAAACAGAAAATTTTACATGTGAGAACTAATTGGAATTGTGCGTCGTCAAAGTCCAAAGATTAAACTTTTAGCTAAAGACAGATGCTAATATGACAGAAGTTGTGGCGTTACCTGCATAAGCCAGATAACAACCCTCGGGCGAAGGTGCGCTTTTGGTCTAATGGTTATGTTATTCGGCTACAAACACCACAGGGGTTCATACCTAGACTTTCAATCGCTGCAAAGCATTTGCACAGTTATTTAGCCTTAGTTTGTTGTAGAGCATGATTATTTGGGTTTAGATAAGCTGATATGGTGTATTATATTCATAAATTCGCTGACTAAAAACAGCTCCTTGTACCAATAAATCAAATGTGTTTCGTAACTTATCAACACCTTAATTGAAATGCGATTGCAGAATTTTTTCAAATGGTATGCTTGTATCATCATGTGAAAAAAATTGTGAATTTTATTTTAACTTTCTTGCATATAAAGACCAAATAAACTTTTGTAATCCCCAAAGGAGTTGAACGTGAACTTATAACGAATTTTGACTTTTCAAACTTTCCGAATTCGAAAAACACTTTTAAGGATGTTTTCCAGTCTGTAAACTCGAGAATTGAAAAAATTCTTTGAGCTAGAAAAGTGAAACTCCGCACATGGACATGCGACTAATTTTTTTTTACTTTTGTATCTTTGATTGAATGTAATTTTGATTGAAATCCATTTCTGGGGAAGTCTGTTTGTCTGTCTGTTCGAACAATGTAACTATAAAAAACTATATAGAAAAAAAAATGTGGTTACTGGTTTAGCGTTTATAAAGTTTTGAACCAAATTTATCAGAGTTTCGACCGTCTATCGGCTCATGTTCACATATATGTGTACAAGGTAAATATAAAGAACTATATAGAAAAAAATTGGTTATTGGTTTAGCATTTATCAATCTTTGAATCAAATTTATCAAAGATTTGACCGTCTATCGACCTGTATGTTCACATGTATGTAAACGTTATAGCTGCTGAACGTAAGAACATAATGGAATTCGATATACAAGCTCATGTTGTTGTTATGTTGTTATTAGTGACACTTGTCAAGGACAAGCTTCGCTGAGGTATCACCGAGTTTTAAGCCGAAGGGAGCTTCTCTTGTTTTGAAGTTTCCCCAATTAGGGCCAAGAGAACAATTTAACTGCACACTCGTCACAGTCGCTTGCACATCCCCCTTTTTACAGGGGGCACATTCATAAACCTTACAGACAGAACATAGAAGAATAAACCTGCCCGAACCAGTACTCGAACCCAGAATGCTACCCCTATACAAGGATTCCGGCTTGCATGCTTATGACTGCAGCTGTTGTCTGGTATAGAATTTTGGTGTCAATAAGCTGTTCAAAATGCGTTGAAAAGTGAAACATTAATTGAAAATCATAGATTCAAGCTAAAGATCTTTATTTTGTAATTTTCACCAATATCAACAAGAGATTCGTGGCCTCACTTAAGAACCACAAAGTATCCATCCTTCCAATAAGGGAGAAGAACAAGACCTTTATCGAAAAGAAAGGAGAAAGTTTCTGAGAGACCCCTATTGCTAATTCAATGCAATTTCTTTGGATTTCAAACAGAAAAAATAGATGTATAATTTTTAAATTATTAACAATGTTGTAGAAGGATTACTACCCATAAATTGCGTACTGGAAAAAATATACTTGATGTAGTTTTAGTGATCTTCCGAAAAATTTTCCAGAGTCTTTGGAGACAGAGCTCAAATTTAAAGATAATGTAATTTACTTTAATGCAAGAGTAATATATATTGAAAAGAATGAGTCTTCTTTAAAATTTCAATTATATTTTAACCTAAAATTTCACCTAAATGTTAATATTTTTCGATTTAATTACGGAGTGTTTAAAAATGTATAGACCATTTTCAACTACTTAAAAATGTTAAAAGTTAGCTTTTCGATTACATCTATTTCATTTCTATGAATTTATCTCAATTTTAATAAATTTTGAAAAATATTTTTAGGTTTATGATTCAATAATACTTTTCATTATTTCAATCCTGGATTTATATTTGCGTACAATTTGGAGATGTTCAATTATTTTTTTTGTATAATGTTATTTCTATTATATAAACAAGAAAAAAATTTTAAAATAAAATAAAGGTATGCAAATCACTCTCAAGATTTAATCGTACAATGATATTTAGGATTAAAGACCCAAGTCTTCTAATTTTTTAAAATAAATTTATTTACATTATTAATAAATTATTTTAAATAATTAAAAAAAATTAAGTACGCTATAAATGTCATCAGACAAATCCGTTGAATACTGATGTTTATTTTAAAATGAAATTTTTAATCCCCCAAAAAGGCTTATTGTAATATTAATCTTCAAACATCTATCCCAACATCCTGTTTGAAAAAACTTTTCCTATTGTTCAACATCAGAATTACTTCAAATATATTTAAGTAAAATATATAATATAAACTAACTTTCCGATACTGCTATTTTTTTTCATTTAATAAACGAAAAGTACACTAAAAAATTAGACCTTTTTATTTTACAATAAAGCAAGTAATATAAAAAACAATTTTTTTAAAATCAATTCCTAGTTTGAATATTAGGAAAAAATTTATTATAGTTACTCTTTACTAAAGAATTACAACGTTTGTTCTCTTGTTCAGCTTTACAATGTGAGGAAGGGGGCAGTAGCTTCTGAGAACATGGACCCCTGAGCACCTGAATAACGATCATCTTTGACTCAATACCCCAAGTGGTATTACTCTCGACATGGAGAACTCTGCGACCAGGTTCGAACTCACAGGACAAGGAATGCGAATCCAACGCCCTACCAACCAGGCTATCCTGACCTAATAGGACTGATAATGACTATAAAGAACTATTATAAAGGTAAGAAAGTTAATTTTTAATAAATTGATACAAAATTAATGAATTGATATTCGAAAAAACTGTATTAACATCAAATGCCATCCACTAAAAGTTAAATACAATTACTTGAACTTGAGTGGATGAATAAAAAGTAATTTATTAATAATTGAAAATTTGAACAAGATATATATGTATAGTTCGTCATATTTGTCGTCTGTGAATTCGTTCATCTTTGTGTCGGTGTCTTCTTTGTATAAATAAACGTCATTATTGTTTACTACTGAGGCCTGCTGATTGGATGTTTCCACACCTTATGTCATCCACCATTTTCAAAAAATGAACCCGTTTAGAATCTTTCGTAATAATACTAATGCTTCAGAGATAAGGTTTGGGTTGTTGTTTTTTTCTTGTTTTATAAATTGAAATGATAAAACAAACAACATACAACAATGGCACGTGGGAAAAAATTTGGGGTTGGATGGAATTTCAAAAGAATAAATTCAATTTCTTCTAGTTCACATAATTGCTGTAAAAACGAAATGAATAAAAAAAGATTCAAACAAAAATAAAGATTTTTCCCCTTTTGACCAGCATAAGTTAAATGCAATTGAATCAAATTCAAGTAACAAATGTACATTATATATATTATTTTGGAATCCAATAATGCATCTTTCATAAAAATTGAAGACATAATGTCGCAATGCATCTTTAAAATAACTTGTAGTTATAAATTAAATGGCATATATAATTACATGTATCTATGTTTATGACATTAAAAAATAAAACATCTTTTCAAATGATGTACTGCATGCATTTTCAATATTGGTTTTTTATTCCTTCTATATGTTTCTGCTACTGCGCTGTGTTAACAAAAGATGTTTTTTTTTATTTTACTAGAAGAATAAAGGTAGTTGGCAAAAATTGCGCAATGCATGTTTCGTTATTTTTTATCCAGACATTGTCGTTAACATAAAGAAAAAAATTAAATTCTGGTGAAAATGTCAATTTAAAAGCTTTGTCCTTCAGTTTTTCTTTTTCTCCCTTCTTCCTTGTTACTTTTTTTCACATTCGAAAAATTCGTGAATTCCTTTTCTTAAGGTATTTTTGATATTTTGCATGTTTAAAATCTATACACTCAATGTTTAAACTTTTTTTTAACTCCGACAGGTATCCAAAAATATTTTTCTACCTTTCTATCTGTACCTTTATACAACCAATTATGTCACTGTAAAGAACATTGACACACACACAAAAAAAAAAAACAGGATAGTGTTTAAAAAGGAAAGCATTTAAAAAAATCACTATTATCTAATTCGAAAATTAAATTTTAGGTGTAACAACATTTTTTTTTTCAAAGGCTTCATTAAAAGATTGTCTTATACTGAAAAGACATGCTGGGATTCACTAAAATATGTCTTTATATTAATTGTAGTTATACTATTTCCTATTTAATTCAAAATTGAACTTTACAGGCATTATAGAAAATTGGAGACGGACGCGTAACACAACGAACAGAACTGCTTAAGGCCTACATAATGGAATAAGTAAATAATATGGCTATCAAAACTTGAAGTTCAAGAATATTTTACTGAAAAATTGTTGTAATAAAAAGTAGCATCGAATAAATATGTAACATTAATAAAATAATAATGGAATATTTTAGCGAGCATTAATACTTTGTGAAAATCGATTAAACATTGAAAAAAATTGGTATCAATTGATACCGAACAAAAAATGATTAAAAAAAACATTATTTTTACATCATTTAAATTACTTTTAAACATTATTTTTACAGCATTTAAATGATGTAAAAATAATGTTTTTTAATCGTTTAAGTCAAAACTTCGCTTATTTTTAATTAGCTAATATTTTAATTAAAAAATCCAAAGAAATTACATACCTTTATCTAGAATATATATATACTAAAGCTGGAAGCTTTGAGTCAAACGATGAAGCCTATGCAATACCAACACCCATATATTTACCCCCCCCCTCCTTATTAATAAAGATTAGCACCATTATTGGATATTCTATATAATAAAATTCTATTTTTAAAATGCAAATAATTTGAATTTTGTCAATTCATACGTTTATTTATAGAGAACATACATAAATATGTAATATGTCACTCACTAATACTTATTACGCTCCCAGTTTTAAACCCATTGTCATCTTAAGCTGTAGCTCATTTCAGATATTCTATCTGGATTTTTTTAAAAAAATTGGGAAGGCTTCATTCAAAATGCATATGTATAATAAAAACCACTTACAAACTTTTACAAAATATTTTTGCTACTTAAATAAATGCTTGGCAACACTAGATATTTAATTTCATAAAATCATCTAAAAACGCTTTTGTTTTTTATGATACAAGTTATGTCTAATCATGCATATAACAGAGCAAAGACTGTGAATTAAAATTTGTCTGAGTTTGCCATGAGTTTTTTTTTCTATAAAAATATTTAAAATGTTTTAAGAAGTATTTAAAGATAACTGTTATCAATAATATTTGATAGAATAAAACGTTTACAGAAGGTATAAAATATACCGAGAATGAACCACACTCTGGTAAACAATTCACATGCTTTAATCATCATGTCAGAAGAAGTAATCATGTCAAAGTTATCATTCTAGAACATGTAAGTCATCATGTCAAAGAAACAGTGTTGAGTGATTTTTTCATTTACAATAGGACATAATTCATCAATTTCCTACATCAAAAATGACTGGAACGATTTGAAATGAAGTGTACGATACGATGATACGTACAGTAATATAATCATAGTAATAATAACAATCAGTAGATATCATTGGTAATTTCCATTACACTTGTTATATGTGAATTTTTGTTTTAAAAAAAAGTTGAATAAATGTGTCATTACAACCCAGATATAGCCCCATAATACTTTTTCTGAAAAGATTGATATCTAGGTTAAAACATTCTCTTCGTGGTAGTGTTTTTAAGTTTGTTGATATTTGTTGTAAAAAAAAGGCGCAGAGAGCTTTAAACGGACGTTATGAAAACAAATGTAAAATATGTCCTGCAGATCGGAAGAATAATCAATGAAGTGCATTCGAAGAAATTACTTTAAAGAAGGATAATGAATATTGGCCAATAAATTGATGTATTTTGTCTTAAAACCCCGGTTTCTTCTGATATTTTTTTTATCATAGTGGTAGAATTTGCAAAGACAAATGCAATTTACGATACATAAGATATAAAGAATAGCTCAATTTTTGACATTATTAGCGGTATTGTTTAAAAATTTATTAATTTTGAAATTTACTTTTCAGATGGTATCTCTCCAACACTGAATTCTACCAATTAAGCATCGCAGTACTCAGTTTAATATATATATATTTTTTATTTTTAATAAAATAGACCATATAAATATTATTCTACATTAACAAATGAAAACCGCATGGTAGTAAGTTCATGAAACAATTTATTCGAAATGAATTTTAAATTGGAAGATCTAAAAGATATTTTCCACTTCATCATATGAAAATGAACAGGATTTTAGTTTTCAAAAGCCACGAGCTATTTCAAAATAGTCAATTTCCGGATTTAAAAATAAAGAAAAAGAAATTATATTTTCTGTTAAAAAAAAGAATCAATAAATAAAGTAGAATCAATAAATAAAAATCTGCTACGCATATTTCAAAGTATCATGTCAGAACATCATTTCTTGAACGGCCAAGCACCTTGTGCTCGTGCAAGTAAAATTATATTTTTTATTCATTTCAATGGTTTCGTTGAATGAGTCCCTTTAGTATTGCAAACAATCCAAAAAAACACTTGTCTCATATTGATTGTTTTTAAAAAATAGCACATTTCCTGTTTATTTCCTTTCACATAATCACGGGCTCAAAATGACATTTCTTTATATTTTATTTGCTGTAGTTATTTATTTATTTTTTAAATCAGACCTTTTGTAAGTGCAATAGCAACACGTTATTAAAAGTTAATTTTTTGAGAGGCTCATGTAGATAATAAATTTCAATTTTTCGCCTACAGATTTTTGTTGATGCTCAGTCCCAAAATAACATCATGTATAGTATTAAGGACATAATATTAAGGATTTAACTAAAACAAATATTTTTTTTATTTAAAATGATTGTTAAATTTTTTAACATTAATGTAGCCTATTTAAAACTATCTTTATTTTAAGTTGACAAAATTCAGTACTTTATACGTAAATACTTTTCAGAACAAGGAATGTTTTTAGTCAACTCAAACCCAATAACCCTTTTTCAGTCAACTCTTTCCAAACTCAAATGGGGTTGCCTATTCCAGACGACGAAAAATTTATAACTGTATGTTCGTTTATTATTTTTTGCATAAGCTAAAATCAATTAAGAGGACTAACTATCTAATCAGAAATATTTAACTATTTTGTTTGAAATTATTAATTTACCTATTCTGAATCACAGTTGCTGTGAAATTTAAATATTTTCGTGGATTTGTTTTGTGATTCATAGTTCTGCAATTCATATATTTTTATTTATGTGTGCTTCATAAATTATCATTCATTTATATTTTCTTTGTCATCTTCTCAAGGAAATTATTAAATAAAATATATTACATTTCTTTAATGTTGTTCAAAACCTTCAAATGGTACCCAGAAATTTTCAAAAATCATCTTAATTATCATAAAAAATCAATTTAGTAATAATTATATTAATTATTATTGATTAATTGTTTTCATTTGCTGATTATTGCTTCAATTTACTATCTTCTTAATTTCTAGATCATGATATAATTTTTATGTCGGAAATAGAATTATGGAAAAAAATTATTGGAAAAGGATGTAGAGTAAAAAGGGTTCGTTAAATTTATAATAATTTCCTATATGAATAAATTCTCTCCCTCTGTCTCTCTTTCCCTATTTTCAAAGGAATTTTTAGGAGGAAAACATTAAAAAGTTACGATCCAGTTGAAGAAGTTTATTTTAACTTATCTTAATTATTATTAATAAACCAATTTAGTAATAATTATATTAATTATTATTGATTAATTGTTTTCATTTGCTGATTATTGCTTCAATTTACTTTCTACTTAATTTCGATCGTGATATATTTTTTTTTGTCAGAAATGGAATTATGAAAGAAAAAAAATTATTGGAAAGGGGTCTCGAGTATAAAGGGTTCGTTAAATTTATAATAATTTCTTATATGAATAAGTTATCTCTCACTTTTTCCTGTTTGCAAATTAATGTTTAGGGATAAAACATTAAAGAGTTGCGATCCAATTCAAAAAATTTATTTGAATTTATTTTAATTATCATTAAAAAGACCAATTTAGTAATAATTATATTAATTATTAGTGATTAATTGTTTTCATTTGCTGATTATTGCTTCAATTCTCTTTCTACTTATCGATCGTGATATAATTTTTTTGTCAGAAATGGAATTATGGACGAAAAAAAATTATTGGAAAAGAATATCGAACAAAAAGGGTTCCTTAAATTTAGAATAATTTCCAATATGAATAAATTCTCTCTTTTTTTTTATTTCCTATTTACAAAGGAATTTTTAGGAGGAAAACATTATAGAGCTCTGATCCAGTTTTTAAGAAATTTATTTGACAGCAAACAATTTTGATATATTTTATCATTTTATTCCTTTTTTGCAGTTTTCTGCTAATAGGAAATAGATTTATAGTCACAGCTGAATATATAAGACTGCAACTCCACTGTTTACCACGTAATATTCACGTACAAAACAAACACAAATAGCGTGTACATATATTATTTTAACAAGAAAGAAAAATGCAAAGATCTTTACCTCCGACCGAAATGAAATGCAGGAATGTATGGCAAGGGAATCGTGATTCTTCGGGTGAAATTTTCCTGAAAAGCGAGCCACTACACTCCCGGAAACGTGCGATCTGTTCATTTGAACGTAAGCGGACAAATGACGAAACAGAATTCCACTGCGCGACTCATACGCTTAAAAAAGGGATAAAAGACTCTATAAAATAGAAAAATACGGCCCGATTTTAATGGAGTTTTATTTCTTTTTCTTTTCTGAAACAAAGCAATAATGTTTTAAAGTGTTCGTTCCACCTGAGAAAGCGAAAGCTGTAAACGATTGCATACATTTCATTTATCTGATATAACAATGATAAAACTGGATAAGATGGTTTTGTTATGCAAGTCATTTTTAGATTGAGAAGGTCGTGTTTTGTAGAAAATGTCGGTTGATTTTCTTTGAGATCTTTTTTTAATAAAAATAAAATTTAAATAGAAAATACATTTTTATGTAAAAATATGTGTTTCTATTTTAATTATAATAGTTAAATTTATTGGTCTCTAATTTTTTATGTTCATTTAATATTTGAGAAGAATTTAGTTGTTCTTAAATTTCTTTTTATCAAAAGTTGTTTTATTATTTATTTTTTTTCAAATGAAACAGTCTTTTTTCTTAGCTAAGAACAAAGAAATCTGATCTTAATTTCTGATTTTTAAACATGTAATTATATTACAGGAAAGAGCAGAAATGTTTAAAAATGCTCACTTTAAAAAATTTTACCACTGCTCATTTCTGACTCTAAACTTTAATTGCAAATACAAAAAAAAAATATTAAACAATATTATGTCTTATATTTAAACTTACTCAATTTTTTAAAAAAAGATTAAAATGAAATCTGCTGTGCACATTTCAATGTATCATGTCAAAATATAATTTCTTGAACTGCCAAGCAACCCGTGCTTGTACAAGTTAAATTATATTTTTATTCATTTTAATTGTTTCATGGAATGAGTCACTTTAGCATTGCCAACGATCCAAAAAAAATTGTCTCGCATTGATTGTTTACAAAAATATCACATTTCCTATTTATTTCATTTCATATAATCGCATGCTCAGAATGACATTTTGTTAGGTTTTATTCGCTGTAGTCATTAACTTATTTTTTTTAATCGTAGCTTTTTAAATAAAATGGCAACATGTTATTAAAAGCTGATTTTTTTAGATGCTCGTAAAGATAATAATATTTTTATTTTAAGCATACGAATTTTTGTTGACGCCAAAAACCTCATTCCAAAAACAACATCATTTTCTGACATGATAAAAATTATTATATTGATTGGATTCTACATGTTTTTTATCAATATGAGTAGTGAAACTTCAGTGCACATTAAAAAGCAGCATTTTTTGAATGGAACAACCAAAAAACGTTCTTTATATTAGTCTATATGCAGAAAAATTATTATTTATGAATGTAACTCCGTTTGACTAAAATTAAACCTATACATAACATTTAGTTGTTAATTTTCGTATTTTGAAATTAATTAATCTGTTTCTTCTATGTAATTCGAAAACAGATGAAAATTAAGAAAAACCCTAATAAATTTTCATGTAAACGAGCGGTTTTTTCCCCGTAATATTTAAGTCTTTAGCCACGCCTTCCATATCAATGAATGCTGAAAGGAATTCAATGAATTTTCAACATTCTATTTAAAAATGTTATTAACTATTTAAAATCCTTATTTCTGACCTGAATTAGAAACTTCTTAATCTTCAGATGTTTGTTTAAAATATCACCATCATGCAACGAAATATCCGCCATAATCTTTCGTTTCGTTCTTTTTGATGTTCCAATTAAAAAGAAGCAGCTAATACATTGTTTCTGGGTATATTTTGAGTTTTTTGATGACAAATTAGGCGAATGAGATGAAGAAGAGGGGGGGATCGAAAAATAAAGGCTACGCCCCGTACGCCATTTAGTAAAACAACGGAAAGTCATTTATTCATCTAATTTACTAAACAAATCAACGGATGACAATGTTCAAAGATTTTTAAAATTTGACACTTAAGCATTTAACAGTTTTGTGTAAATGAAACGATTTGAATTTCGACTAACCAGATGTAAAATGAGTTTGGCTATTTCTTAAATCTTAAGAATCTATCTACCAACTGTTGTGCAGTTCGTCAAATAAGAATCAGTAATCGTTTGAAACTAATTACTCCATAGTAACACTCCGTAAATGGCTAACAACATAGAAGTTTGTGGCGCTAGCTTCATAAGCCAGATAACATCTACGATACCGAAGTCGACTTTTGCATTATGATCATATTACTCGACTATCGGCCCTAGCGTCGCAGGTTCGTATCGCGACCTTCACTTGGCACATTGGTGACCTTGGCAACGCAACCTCACGCAACAGTCGTGGCGCCATCTACCCGCAGCAAAGTCGTCAGATTCACTTGACGCAAACAAACAAAGCCGCCAAACCCACTTCACACAAGCAAGCAAAAGCAAAGTCGTCAGACTCACTTGATGCAAGCAAGCAACAACTCTTCATAACGTTTGGCGATATAAAAAATCTTTCTTCCCTCCACCGACTCACTGGTGGGAGAGTACTGTGGGGCTAGGTTCATAAGCCAGATAACATCTACGATATCGAAATCGACTTTTGTATTGTAATTAAGTTACTCCCTAACGTTGCAGGTTCGTATCGCCACCTTCAATCGGTACATGTTTATAAAATATTTTATTAATTAAGTAGCATCTACATGATTAGATAAACCTAGTTTCGAATTACATATCCAAAAATAAATTCGTTCAAATGCACATAGCATTTGAGGGGGGAGGTAAACGGTTAAAATATTTCAAAAAATTGAAATTTCATATTTTCATCACCTTTTTTAATAAAATAAATCTTACAATCACATTTGATATAAAAGTATTTAATTAATAAAATTAAATTTGAAATATAATGTTTTTTCATATTTATTATTTAGAGTTATGTTTATTTAAAAATGCAAAAAACATATTAGTATTTTTTACAAACTGTAAATTAAAAAAGAAATTATTAAAGAAAAATTTGGGAAATAATCTGCGGAGAAGGTACTGTGACATCATTTTGCTGAAATGCAAGTAACATTTCTTTTAATTTTAATTAAATGGTTGATGAATTAAGAACAATGGAAGATTAATTTCCCCTCGTGGTATAAGGCATAATAAATCTTTAATTCTTAATTTATATGTAAATTTTCATTAGCAAAATAAATAAAAAAAATATTTATGTCTTTTAAATTGTAAATGCATTTATAATTTAAAAATACTAAGGATTATATTTTATAAATTTTTAAATTTGTAAGTTTAAAATTTATGATAAAATTTTTTAAAAAAATCTAAAGTTCTCTATGACGCAGGACTTAAAATATCATTTTTGCAAATTTTATACTATTTCCATTAAATATTTTTTATTTTAAAATTAGGAGTGGATTTAACTTTTTGAGCGATTTGACGCTGAGGCTCTATAGAGAATCTATCAGACATATAAACTGAGATTTGCCTATTTGACGTTTTGTATTGAAACAGTGTCTAATCTTTTCAATCACAGTAACTATATTCTTATGAATAAAAGCTTGGTATCATAATCCTTTGATTTAAATTAGCTAATTAATTATTTTAATCACTATTCGCAAAAGATTCTGAAGTTTGATTCGATTAATCTCTTGAATTTATGTAATCTTTTTCTTGTGCATTTCATGGTGTATAGGCGTATTATATTTATTCTGATATTATTTACAAGTGGTTTTAGACATTTCGCAATCAAAAATTTGTATATAGCTTTCTTCTGATTTCCAATTTCTTAAGTTTTCTTTCATTTTTTATTTTAAGTGATATTCTATCACTTTTAATTAGATATAACTAAATATAAAATACAGAAAAATGATTAATTAATTATTAATCAATTATATTTTAATCTTTATTACATTTTAGTTTTGAGAAACCTATAATTTTTTTTAATTCTTTACTTCGATTCATTACTTCTACCTATGATAAAACTTGAGATAAATATTTTTTGAAAGATTAGAATTAATGTTAAATGATATAATTATGAAGTCAAACCACGATAAATCTGTTGTTGAAGTATTATTGCCACCATTTTAACATCAAAATATATATTTGTCTAAAAAATCATCATTAAAGAAAACTTATCATTATCATAAAAAGTTTGTGTAGTTTTGTTTTTCTAATTTTCTTTGAAACTTTAACGATTTAATATCAAAATCAAAGGAACATTTTTTGAATCAGTTATTCATAATATAGATTGATTTTTAAAGAAGGAAAATTTCTGATTTAATAATAGAAACTGAAATTAAAATAAAGAAATATTTGTCATGAACCAAATACAGATAACTTTTAAGTTGTTTATAAAAGATAAATTTTTGATTTATAATTTATCTTTAATTTTAAAAATTTTGGATATATTTTGTGCAATAATTTAATAATGGCGTCTTACTGAATACAACGGCAAACATTTTAAAAAATTCTCTTGAAAAAATATAAAACATCATTTGTTGTAAATTTTAAAAAGATAATCTCCCGGATTATGCAGTTTTTGTTTCATTTTTAAAGGAATGTTTCAGAAAACAAATATATGTCATCCATTTTTATAATCTATTTAAATTTTTTATCTTATATTAAATGTTGAACTATAAAAAATTTGTAATTACTTAAAATTACTTAATGTAGTATGTTCCAAAAGCTATTATTATTTTTTTGAATTTCAAAATACGCATGCAATAAAAGCACGAGTTTTGAATTATTCACTAAATAATTTAACTTAAAGAATACATTTTTTAAATAAACATTTTTCGAGTAAAATTTTCATGTAAGAAAATAATGATAGTAAAACAATAATTATTATTATCATGTCAGAACATGATGTTATTTTGGGAATGAGCGTCAACAAAAATCCATAGCGAAAGATAAGAAAAATCGTAGGCAAAAAATAGAAATTTCATTATCTGCGCGGGCATCTGAAAAAAAAAAAAAAAAAAATAATAATCAGCTTTTAAAAACGCTTTGCCATAGCATTTACAAAAGCGCTGACTTAAAAAAATAAGTTAAGGCCCTATCACACGGCGAAATTCCGTCAGCACTTTCGTCGGCAAACGACGACGAAAGTGACGTGACTTGAGGATTTGTTGTCTGGTACACCTAAAAACTTAGGTTTACGTTAGGGTGTATTTATCGCTCTTTATTCGTTTCTCCTACTTAATGAATATCAGTAGTTTTCTCATTTCATAATTCGTGGGATTCTAGTCAAGACGTTGCTTGAATTTATAATTAAATCCGGGATAATTTTTTAAGTGATCCCATTAGCTTTTAATTAATGCAAAAGCCCATGGTTGCAATAATAGTTGTAATTTTTTTTTTATTATTCAAACTATCTTGGTATTTGTAGATATGTCAATTACGAAGCCAATGCAACGAAATTCCATTGCTTCAATAAATTCCAATTCAATTGACACATTATTGAATTAATTGGAATTGAATCACTTCTGCTTCAAATTTAATTTTTTAAATGCTTCATACAATGAATATAATAAGGATTGTACAATGAGACAAGTGGTACATTTATCGAATTTAAAAATACTTTTCTAGCCATTTTTTCCTTTGAATGTCATTTTCATTTCTAATAGTATCAATCTTTTTGTTATTTATTGTAAATATTTATCGTACCATTCAACTAATTGTAATGTTTTTATCAAAATTAATAACAATGAATTCTGTAAAATAATAAAACTTTTTAATTTTTCTTAGTAACTGTTTTGTAATTATTTTTGTAGTAATAATGACAAGCAATAAAAAAAATGCTGCTTTTGTGTTTGTATTTTATAAATTCCTATAAATGTATCTTATCAATATTAAATTTAAAACAAAAATATATTGAAAAGAAAAATGATTTGTGGGTGTGCATTGAATTAAGCTTAAAAAAGGTGCATACCATCATAATTAGTGCTAAAATTTTAAAATCAATTTTAAGTACCTTAAAGTGCTTATTTTTCTGGAAAAGGGCAAATAAAACAAAAATTCATAAATAAAACAGAAGAGGAGTGCCAATACATTTAAAACAAAACTAAATAACTTTTGAAATCTAATGATTTTTGTTCATATGAAAACTGATATTTGTTTGATCCATCTCGACAAATTTTAGGTTTTGTGTATATAAAAATAAAAACTACTGTGTCTAGATGTGAAGTACAAATAATTAAAGTTAGGAATTTTAAATATGTCAAGAAATTGATTCTGGGACATAAAAAATTCACTAAGAACATTTTTTTTTTGAATTTTAATTTAAAATAAAAACAGGATTTAAATGCATTACCACCATATAATTGAACAAGAAGTATTTTTTACTCTTTTAAATTTGATTGAATGTTTTTCCCTTCCTTTTTATTTTTAAAAAATAATTTTTGAGAATGTATATTGGACTCGATTTGTATTTATCATTCCTTTAAATAATTTTTATTTTCCCGCTTCAGTTCAAAATTATAAAACAATTCATCGAATAGGATTCTTCATTTGATAAATATTGGTGAATTCTAAGGTATTACACTATTTAGTCTCACTCATTTCTAAAATTACTTAGAAAAAAAATAAGTTAAATATTGTTGTTGTTGTTGTTGTTGTTTCATTTTATTTGCAACTCCAGAGCTTTTTTCAAAAAAAATCTTTGTGGATTTATTACCAGTATTTGTGAAAAATAGCAATCGTTAAATAATTTTCATTCAATAATAATAATCAAAAATAATTTTATAAAATATGTTATTGTATTCTCCTTAGTTTTTCAAATCTAAAGTATTAAAACTTCATTTATTTTTACATAGATATTAAAAAATAGGTTTTTCTTAAAATTTTAAATTGCCAAACATTTTTTTTAAAGCCCTCCACATTACATCAGGAATGAGAAGCAATAAAATACTTGTTTTTTAGTCTGACTATTTCCAAATGTGTGGCCATTCTATGCAACATTCTCAATGCAAATGTATAATCAGAAATATCATTCTAAATTAACTGTTAATTTGTTAAATTTAAAAGAAAATAATGTGGAAAAAGAAGCCTAAATTTTATTGTCTATCATACAAAAGGTGTTTTAGTGTGTAGCGTTACCTTATAAGCCAGATGATATCCTTCGAGCTGAAGGGTCCCTTTTGCTCGATCGGTAT
>JAOUZG010004552.1:2419712-2437703 GCA_026289955.1 Argiope argentata | reverse complement strand
GGAAAAGTAAAGAATAAAAGGGTAGCAAACAAATTAAAAAGTGATAATTAATTAGACAAAAATAATTGCATAAAAAATACTAATTGAAATTTTAGGATAAGAAATAAAATTACAATACTACAAAAGTTTGGTGAAAATAATTCACAATAATAAATTTTAAAACGTATAAAAAGTTTTTTATAATTATTCGGATAGAGTAATATTCAACTGCAACAGCTGACTGCAATGCTTTCACCAACGTTATCGGCAGACATCCCGAGATGCGCAGAACGGTTGAAAATCGAACAGAATTGGTTTGTTTGGTACGTGACCCATGAATTGACCCCATTACGCCATTCTTGGCACGCTAAGTCACTTCCAAAGTTTCACATGATTGGTTGAATTTAGTTTGTAAACAATATTTCCGTCACTATCATGGACATTTTCAAGCCGGTTAAAAAAAGTTGACGATGACGGAAATCTTGCTTGACAGGTTGCCTGCAGGCACAAATCGACAACTGTCGACGAAAGTGCTGACGGTATTTCGCCGAGTGATAGAGCCTTTAATGACTACCGCAAATAAAAACTAGAAAAATGTCATTTTGAGCGTGATTATATGAAATGAAATAAACAGGAAATGTGATATTTTTTTCAAACAATCAATGCGAGACAAAGTTTTTTGGATCGTTTGAGATACTAAAGTGAATTCAATAAAACCATTAAAATAACAATATAATTAAACTTACACGAGCACGTGGTGCTTGGCCGTTCAAGAAATTATGTTCTGACATGATACACTGAAATATGCAAGCATAAAACAAGCATTAGAATATGCTTTTTTTTTTTGCTTATTTGATATTTTTTAAGTTAGATATAAATTTTCGGATATTTCTCCCAATGGAAAGTTTGAAGATGATTAGGTGGTTTTTCAATGCAAATATAACAACAGTTTTTTTTTTTTTTTTTTTTTTTTTTTTGAAAAAGACAACTTATCCTTGATTTTAACTTTGCGATCAACGGGAAGTGCTGGAATACTTTCTTGAGAAACTTAGCAATATTCCTTATATAAAAGAAGAAAAACTCATTCATAATCAAAGCGCAATCTCATATTCTAAACAACAATGGAAATGGCAGCTCATTACATGTTTTTGCAAGAGAATATTTTTTACACTTACAATTTATACTTATACGGTCATCCAACGCACTAAGCTCCAGCACGACAAATTATGAAACACTACCAATATTTCTGTTTCTTTTGGCAATATTAAAAGTTCTTAACTGGCGCGTAGGTTTGTTTTGAATTCAAGATTGTATGCGTTCTGGTATTTGTATTTCGCATGCATGTAAATCTATTTTTTAAATTGCGTTTTATTTTTAGAAGTTCAAAAATGTCAACAAAAGATATTCGTAAAAAAGGAACTAAAGGTATGGATATCTCTTATTATTAATTTTGCAAATTTTATACTTTATAATTTTATACTTTGCAAATTTTATACTTCAGCTTTTATACATGTTTTACAGTTAAGAAAGGGATGCACTAAACTTTAAAATATGTTGATTGTTGTTTTTTTATTATAAAATATTATTTTATGTTCATATTTTTTTCTTTGTAAATCATAAATCTTGTTTTGCAGGATATTATGTTCCATCAAGGTATAAGCAAGTAGCTGAAAGCATTTCTAAATTATCTTCACATTCAAAAGATAGTACTCGAGATGGGAAAGTAAGTATATTTCGTTTACAATAAAGATTTGATGATTTTCCTCAATCTATATTTTGCTTAATTGTTTTAACTTTGTTGTCTTATATAAAATTTTAAAATTTTTTGAATGTATAATTCTGAGGTATAAATATTTCTTAAAATATTTTCTAATTATGTTTAAAGCTTTACAGTATCTTAAAACTCAAGAATATAATTTGTTAATGAATTGTTTATTGTAAAAAATAAAATCACTGACTCAGTATATGGAATAATATTTAGAAGTTTCAGAAGCAAATTCATTAGACTAAAAGATGAGAATTTTAAGTAAAGCACTATCACAATTTTTTAAAACACGACTTATATTTATTCTTTAATGATATTATAAGCACATTCTTACTATCTGTTTTTCTCAAAATACTGTAAATATTATAATATAATTTTAATATATATCTGCATTATGTTCATTGGATTCTACCACATATACAACAACAGTAATAGTGAACTCTTCATTGAAATTGCTGGGGTTTTTTTAATCTTAAAATTGGTCAAGCTCTAAAACTTTGTTTGCCAGCTAGAAAAATTGAAAATGAAAGTTAAAAAAAATTATCATGAGAGAGGGAAAGAGAAAAGTCTTGTAATTTTTTCAAACTGGTTAATGACTTAAATTAATTAAGACAAATAATCACTTAAAAATAATAATGTTCTCAGATGATAACTGGGAATTTGCAACCATAGATTTCATTTTTGTCATATTCATAATTTTTTAGTATTAATTACTTTTATTTCCTTTAAGCACTACTAGTGATAATATATATCAAACTTTGTTAATTGATAAAATTATTTGATTAACTTGATTAGTTAATAAAATTATATTACTTGTTAGTTGATAAAATGTCCAATTCCTAATAGGGAATGTAGAAAATTTGAGTTTTTTAAAATTTCCATTAATTTGTTGCATGTGTTTCAATTGAATTTATTATGTTACTCTTGTATAATAAAATTAGCGGTAGCTACTATATAAAAGAGCTATAATAGCAGCTTAATTTCGACTTAAGTCATGGATTAAGTAGTGAAGTTCACATCATTATTTCATGATGAAGATATTTAGACCTCTTTATCTTCAGTAAAGTGCTCTTAAAATAAGCTATAAAGTTAAAAAGATAAAATTAAAATCGGATAGATTGTTATTATAAGAATAACAAATAGTAATTGACTTGTAATTATATCAGGGTGAGGAGATGATAATGAAGAGTATTTAAAACAATAGTTAGGTCCATAAACTTCTTGTCAAGTTTTATCATTTTTAGTAAAGAAATTCATAAGTGGGGAAAGGAGTGGAAATGGAAGGACTGTTAAGAAGTGATTAAATCATAAAGAATTTGAAGCTTGTCCAAATCTTTTGTATTTTTTTGCTGTAAATGATAAGGATCTTCCTAGAATTAATCCTGTTGTTAAGATTAAAATAATTATAAATTTAAAATAATTTGGAATAATAATAATTTGTTCGGGAGATGAAACTCATAATATAAATGTCCCTATAAAAATTGAAAAGGGAGCTATAATAGTAAAGATTCTTTTTAAAAATTAAAATATTAATAAATTGGAAATTTTAAACATAATAACTATTCATAGCTTCTGAAATTTCTTGTAATGAGTTTATTTGCTTTTGAAATACATTAAATTCTTGCCTCTGTAAATTCATATACATAAATGTATACAAAAAAAATTTTATACTATATACATAGTTGGAACATGTTAACATTAGATTTTATTTTTGTTGTTATATTGAGTTCTTTTATTTCTAGTTTTCAGAAAGAACAGTTCTATCATCTACTGCCGTCAGAGATCGTGTTGCTCTTCCACCCATTGATGCCTCAGCGATTACATATGAAAATAATTCTTGTACTATAAATAGCAATGAACCTTGTAAACATATTTTTCTTTATTTTAAGGATTTTATTTTGTTAAGAAACTGACTCAGTTCATTATATATTTTCCAAATTATTTTTATGCATTAGTTTATGAATATTTCCTAATATATTTAGTTGATTAATTATTTAGAATAATTTTGTTTCCAAACTTGGGATTACTTCAACCCACTTTTTAGAAATTAATTCTATAACAACTTCTCATTCTCTATGCATTGAAATTTTTCCAAGATGAATAGTACATGTTCTTTTTAAAAGAAATTTCCATGAAGAAAAGAAAAGTGTTATTAAATACAATTTTATTAGACATATTTCTAATGTGTAATTCTATGAAGATTTTTAAACCCATTACATTTTTTTTTGAAAATTATGGAAGGATTCATATACATCTAAAACATTATTGCAATTCACGATTTAGGAATCCTTGATATAAAAAATAACTAATAGAGGAAAAAAAATTCAAAAAATTTCTGAATTTTCTTGTGATTATATAAAATGCAATGATAAAAAAGAGCATATTTTGAATATATTAGACAAAATTTCAATTCTGGACATTTTCAGAAAATTTTAAAAGAGGAAAAAATTTAAATCAATTTTTTATTGTATTTCAATTACTATAAATAAGTTATGATTATACCTTTTATCAATTGTAAACAAGTACCTTTTATCAATTATTGTAAGTTCATTTTATTATCATGTCAGAACATAATGTTTTGGTTTGTGGCGTCAACAAAAATCTGTAGGTGAAAAGTAAAAATTTTATTATCCGCACGAGCATCTAAAAAAATCAGCTTTTAATAATGTGTTACCTTTGTATTTACAAAAGCTCTGATTAAAAAAACTTAGTTCTTACAGCAAATAACACCTTGAGAAATGTCAATTTGAGCATGTGATTATATGAAATCAAATAAATAGGATATGTGATTTTTTTTAAACAATAAATGCAAGACAAAGTTTTTTTATCATTTGCAATACTAAAGTAATCAATTCAGTGAAACAATTAAAATGAATAAAAATATGATTTAATTTGCACAAGCACATGGTGCTTGACCATTCAAGAAATTATGTTCTGACATGATACATTGAAATTTGCATAGCAGATTTTATTTTAATCTTTTTGAATAGTTATTTCTTGCTCTGTATATTTGGAGGTCAAATTTTGTAAAATTTTCAGTTCTTATTACATTAGCATTATCTAAATAACTAGTTTTAATTGCTTTTTTATATAATTCATCTGTTGTTTCATTTTTAAAAAGTTTGTTTTCAAGTTTTGTAATTGCATCTAAACTTTTTCTGGTAGAAACAGTTTCATGAATTTAACAATAATTATAAATAGGAAAAATTAGGAAATCCTACCAATTGGTTATAACTGGATATATTTTATATAATAGTATTTTTTTATTTTTTCCTAGGACATTAATCAGATTGATATGTAATGTTCTTAAAAGTTACTTGTTTCATACTTTTTAACTATCATAACAAAAGAAAAGGAAGAAAAAAATTCCAAAGAATTTTGTTTATAAAAATGTATTATATCTAGTAACTTTTATGATTAAAAAATAATGATCTGCATAACTTCAGGCTAATTAATTTTAATTGAAAAACATTTTTATTTTCAGCAGGTTCATCAACTGAATTTTCTAAAATAGCTCCAAAAAAGAAAGAAGGACCAACTAAAGTTTCCACTACTCATGCAGTGAAACAACAAAAGGCAAAGTCAAATCAAGTAAGTTCACATTTCTGTTAATTTTTCCTTTGTATATAACAATATTCTTTTTGAACATTCAGAATCACTAAGATTTTGAATTGTTCAAGTTCCCTTTTGTATTAATTTATTTTAAATGCTGCATTGAAAATAATTATTATTGCTGTGCACGTGCGTGCATGTTTCAAATTCTACTTATTATATTCTAAGTATTGTAATTGTTGTTTCTTTTATTTTGTATGCATTTTCATTTTATTTACTCGTTGCATTTTATTGTGTTAACTTACTTGTAGTAAGGTTTATTTTTATCGCGAAATAAAACTCATAAAAATTTTCTGCATCTGTTGAAAGCATTTTGTTATTTGTTGATTCCATTTCTGCAGCTTTCAAAGTTTTCAAAGAGTACATGTTTTATTCAAGATTTCAAATACTACTCATTCTTATGGTAACTTAAAAGTATAAAAATAGCTAAGTTATTGTGAAATGGTGATAATTTTAAAGTCTCATTCTGGACAAATCATTATTATATCAATAAGCAAGAAATGGCCCCCTATAAAAAATAATCTTCTTACTACTAAACAACAATAATTGTTGGTTAAAAGGTATATTATGTGGTAGAATTATATTTTGAAATTGGATTTTAGACTCAATCTTCATAAAATTTGCCATCATTTTTATCTAATGCAATTACATATTTCTGTTTACGATATTTTATTTGATATTTTCTATTTTACAATCTTTTATTTGATATTTTCTGTTTTACGATCTTTTATTTGATCTAAACAATATGTGTAATCCACTATTGTTACTATATTTCTGTGTTAATAATTTATCTCTAAGGTCTCAATTTTCTGGGATTTTTGAGTCATGGGGGATAAATTTTTGACAAAATTGTCAGATCTCTCACAGAAAAAATCCCTGGTTTAAATCCCTGCCTGAGGGTGACCCTTGAAAAAGTCTTCAGGCCAGATTCATTATATCTTTTTCACTTTTGATTTTGAATTTTACTTTTAACTTATTGATTATTGCTATTTTAGATTTAATATTTTACCTCATTTTTTCAGACTGCAAAAGATATAGAAAAAGAAATTGATTTGCTGTATATAGAATATCTTCAGGCTAAATTTTGTGAAAGTAAAGCCAAAAAAGCCTTAGAAGCAAGATCTAAAAATGCTCTGGTAAGTAAAGTTGTTACTTTGGTCATGTTTTTAAATTTAATAAATTTCAAAATTATATCAAACCAAATACTTTTTGTCTTGTTTATTCATGTTTCTATATTACTTATTTGTTTTGAGAAAAAAGATGGTGGTTCTTAACTATATTTGCACTATGAATGGATCACTATATTCACAATATAAATACACAAATACAAGTCATGCTTAACAATTACAGAGTGCACATTTATTCCTACTCTGAAAAAGTTGCTAATTTAGAATGTGTCCTTTGAGTAAGAAACTGACAGTCCAACTTTCTCTTCAAAATGCATCATTAAGATACTATTGTAGTCAGGTCAAAAAAAGAGACAGAGGCATACTAAGTGTTGGACTTTACTATCATATTTATTAATCAATTTTGGATTATTCCAGTTGTACGATTTTAAACATTTATTATACTAAATTTCATCAGCAAATGGTTTATGCCATTGGATGAAAATTATTGACCAAAATATAAATATAATTATGTTCCTGCTAAACAGCAAATAAGCCAAGATCACAATGAAATTTCATCTCTGAACCCTGAACATAGGATTTAGAGGATCTACATAATACATTTCCACTGACCAAATGTAAGCATACCAGTTTGTCTACAATAATGAAGTCCACAATTTATCTGTCCAGATGATACTCTGCCATAGTTGTACTGTTTGTTTGTATTAAATGTTTTTGGAATAATTCTATTTTGAATATTTGATTTCTGTATTTAAAGCTAGACTTCTTTTTTTTTAATTTACTGCTTCCTAACAATATGTAGCATTTCAGATGCAAACTAAATGCTGTTGCTCTTTTTCTACTTCTAAGCTTTTCTGTTTTTAACACTCAGCTCCTACTTTTAGCCACTGTTATGCTTGGCTGATTCTGGCTCTGTTTTATATATCCGCGTATTGCAGTTGACACTGCACTTCTTACTTTTTCAACAAATGAGGTCCATTTTCATTATTGAGATTCTGACAAGATAGGGCTATAAAATCATACATGTAAGATCTTTGAAGTTGATCATAACTAAGTTTTAAAAATAATATGTTTCATTTCCATTTAAAATATATTGGATTTATTATATTGATATTTGTCACATTCATATCTGCCATGTGGTACCATTTTAATACTAGAAGATAAAAATGAGTGTATCACAGATTTCCACAAAGCAATGTAAATATTTGTATTATTGTGTCAAATTTCTATGTCCTTATGTAATAGTAGGAGGGTTATTGTTTTTAAAAATAACTATTCTTTCTAATAATATAAGCATTTATCTATAAAAAAAGTTCTACAATTTAGTTAAAATCAAAAGCATGATTTGGGGTTATTAAATGTTCTTAAATATAAAAACATTTTTCAAAACACAAAACATTAATTGCTTTTTTAGTACTGTTGCTGGAGAATTTAAAAAATAATTTGTTGTGACATTTCTCAAAATATTAGCTGCTGTTGACAATCATCTAGTTTGCCAGGAATATTGTTTTCTTTTCATTGAACTCTTATTCATAAATTAATTTCCCTAGAAAATATTTTTGAGCATCGAATTTCAACAGTTATCAAATCGTTTTATTATAATAGCCAAATATCTGTTCTACTCATTATGCTTATGAATCATCCTAATAAAGTCAAGTTCCATGGCGTCATAGTAATGTTAGAAATCTAAATCTTCTAAAATTTACTGTACTACAAGTTAAAATTTTTATTACTCATGATAACTGCCCAGATATTTAACAAAATCCTCCTTCCTTAGTCATCAGTCATGAAAGAAAGTCATGCAATAAAATATTTGAAAATTTCAACTTTAGTGTAACTGTATAATAAAGTTTTAAAAATTAAGCTAAGTATACATATTGCCAGGATTCAGCAAGAACATGCATGATTATTAAATTGTTGTCAGTAATATATATATAATTTCAAGATAATGTAAAAATTTGCCACAGATTTTTAATGGTCTGTCTGGAAAGCGGACCAACAGGTTGATGCATTTAACTTTAAAATTTGTTGTGGTGGAGATTGACAATATAATTTTTATACTTTTTTGTCTTTTTTTTTTTCTTTGAAGTAGTCATATTATGATGATCATATTTAAGTAAAAAACTACAGTAAATTTTAATTTCTCATATTTATATTTTACTAGTTTTTATACATATGTCATATTGAATGCCTTTTAAAAATAATAACTGACTTCTTTTGTTTTAACGCTTTTAGAAATTAAGCATTATATATAAAAATGGAAATAATTCTTCAGAATTCACAATTCCAAAATATGAATCAGGCAAGCCTGATTCACATTTTTTCCCAAAATTAATTTATAAAATGGGGTATCTTTTTGGTACACCAAAATATATATAAATTGGACAAACTTGTAAATTTGAAGATTATATCCTTATTTATAAACTATTTATAGAATGTTAATTATTCTAATGCTATTCAGATTCAATGAATGAATCCATTGAATCTGAAATTTCTGATTTTTTTTTTAGTCATTTGAAAATTAGATGATATATTCTTATATAATTTTTTTTCAGTATTTTATTGTTTTTTCACTCCTATTTTAATTTTTAAGGACGTTTTTATTGTCAGGAAAAA
Organism: Argiope argentata; assembly: GCA_026289955.1. NCBI lineage: Eukaryota > Metazoa > Arthropoda > Arachnida > Araneae > Araneidae > Argiope > Argiope argentata. The sequence goes on along the minus strand of JAOUZG010004552.1, from coordinate 2,428,604 downwards.
ATTCATGAAGTCTGGGGCTTGATGGGAGCATTATTGGGGAAGAATGCTGCTGTAAAGAAAGATTTGGATTTTGTTAATTATATAATAAACCTTAATGAACATTTAAAAAGACAGGTATGTTTTTCAAATTGATTATTATTCCTTTCTTTTAAACTAATTTTCTTTACTTTTAGACATTTTACTTTTTAAATAACACATTAGTCTTGCTTTGCTTATTGGTTATGATCATAGTGCATCATATAATGTGATTTGTAACCACAATTTGTATGAATTTTATTTCAAAACTTTGAGGGAACCCACTTTTGTGAATTTGCTAAACAACAAGTATAATAAACATAAGTAAATTTTGTTCTCTATTTAATATATTTGTAAGAGTATATCACTAAACGTTTAGGATATTACTGTTCTTTGTATAGTAAATTTTTAATGCTTAAATCATCTCATAGTCAGTTTTGCTCATAGTTCTATCACCATATATGTAATAGCCATCTTTAGTTTTAACAAATAACGACAACTGTTGATAATTCCATGAATCATGATAAAGAATCATAGATTTCACATTAATTTAAAAAGAGAAAAAGGCACATTCCTGTTTCTCTGCAGGTATCTTATTTCCAAATTACTGTTTTGACTTTATATTCTGGCATAATCAAATGATTAAAGTCATGAATCAAAGGATTTTTTTAATACTTCTATCTTAATACATAGTTAAAATTATATCAATACATAGTTAATTAGCAAATTAAAACCGGGACCCTTGAGTGGTCAACAACGTGTTAAGACCAATTTCAGTTTGTTATGATATTATTTTATTCTTAATAATTACAAACATTAAATGCATTTGTTGATACAGAAAACAAAATTTAGTGTTTGTTTGTATTAGATTTAGAGCTATAAAGAAACTAAAACTGAATAAACTTTATTTCTCCTTATTATTTTATTTAACTATTTTGTTACTTTTGCTTTTTATTGAGCTATGATAATAGCCCCATTTTTATCAAAATTAAACAAAAACCTTTGTGTATCTTGAGGATCTTATAAGATTTATTAATAGATCTCAACAGATTTTTAGTATGAAGTTTAAAGATAGCAATCAAATGTCATATCTATTGTCTCATTTGTATATATATTTAAATTCCACTGCCTCTGCTCAACTAGAAAAAGTTGCATCTAATTTGTAACATATAAGCTGGTTATATGGTTAATCATATCAGTTGAAAAATAATAATCACATTTTGGTAATAGGTCTATTTATAATATATATTTCAATAACTAAACTCCACCCTATTTGGAGTGATATTGAGTTAGCCCTACGGTAATGTTTGTCCCTATTTAGTTTACATACTTTGAGAAGGTCTCATATTTTATCAAGAAAACTGCTGCTGTTTAAAATGATTCTAGGAACTTAGCTTTGCTTATTGGTTATGATCATAGTGAAAAAATTAACTTTAAGCAATAATATACTTATATTGTTATATTATTGCTTAAAGTTAATTTTTTCAATTTTTTTTTTAGTAGGATTAAATGCTGAATGTAAGATATTTCATGGCTTGCACAGTTTTATTGTATTGTTATATGAATAATATTAATTTTAGGAAAGTTTTCTTTTACCTGCCCTTGAAATGATATCAGTGCTGGAGAAAAACTATGAGGAAATAGCTACAAATGTTTATTCTGTGCGGCATAAACTGGGAATAAAAAACATTGAATTACCTGACCCTGGTTCTGAAGGTAGGTTTTATTTTCCTCTTAGTGCATATACTTATAATATTTCTACACATTTAATTTTTAAAAAATTATTTTATTCATTTGTTTTCAAATTATAATCATTAATCTAATTAACAAAATAAAGACATTAAGTTATGTTAAAAAAAAATTCTTTTACCTGAAAACAAGAAAAATTGATATTAGTAAGTGAAAAATGTGAAAATAAACTTAAATAACTTAACTGTGCCTTTGTTCCTTTAATTAAAAAAAAGTTGTATTTGAAATTCCATTTATTTTTTATTTGTATCTCTGCTTCATGTTGAGATAATAATAGGAAGTAAATGCTTGCATAGAAACATTACTTTTTTTACTAAAAGAAAAACATAAAATTAAGATATATTTATATATATTTATTCTGTTCCAATAAAATAAATGCAGTAAAATTAGAGCACTAAACTTTAAAAGTAAACATTTTAGATTTATATTAAGGCTATTATAAAGCGATAACATTTGGTTCAAAGCCTGATTGATCTGTTATGTATGCAGGTCTGATACAAATTAAATATGGCATTGTGAGTAAGTGTTCTCATATTGGTGTGGTGTCTATAAAGGATCTTGTATTTATTTGTGGCTTTATTATTATTATTTCTAGTTTCTTCTTCTTTTTTTTTCCATTAATAATAGAAGACTAGATACAGCTTTTGAAATAGTGCATTATATGAATTGAATGGATGTTTCAGTATGGAAAGAACAAATGTAACACAATTCTTAAGATGCAAATTGATAAAGTAAAATAGTGATGAAAATTTAAAACGTCTCTTCCCAAATTTTACAATAATAATTTTGGGCCTAATAGCTCTAATTTGCCACTACTGTTAATTCCAAAATGTTATTATAAAATTCAATTGCAAATAAAAACTATTTTAATACAAGTGGACTGAGTTCCAACAAAAGTTCAAAAAACAAGTACTGGCATATAAAAAAAAATAACGTTTTAACTTAAAACTACAAGCTCGTAATTAGGGATATCTTTTATTTGTTATGTAATAATTATATGTGTGTATATATCCTTTTTTTTATAAATAAAAATTGCTCAAAAGCATTTTTGTAATAGTTTGTATTGCTTTCTCTCCCACATTTTGTAGAATATCTATAATTGCCTCTCCACCCAAAGAGACAAATTCCGTGGTTATTTAATACTTTTATTTGGAAAGGCTTATTCTGTTTTTTAGCTGTACTGACTACAAGCAAAATAAAATTGATAAGTTACTTTTTTTTAGCGGAAATTATTGAACTGTTGAATAAAATAAAATCTTTGCTTGATACTATCCTGGGGTACATAGAAAATTGTGAAGAAATAATCTCAAATTCAGAAACTGCTGACACTTTGAGCAAGCAAGGAAAGTTTGCTACTGATGATTTAGAAAGGTAATTCGCATATATTTGTTTTAATGTAAGTAAATATTTAATATTGTTACAAATAATTAACTCTTGTGGATTCATTTGTTATGATTGTGGGCATATGGTGTGAAGACCCGATCTACAGGCCTCAGTAAAGAAACAACAACGATGTTTATTTACACACGAAGACACTAATACAAAGACGACAAATATGTACAGCCAAGATGAACACAGGACAACACACTTCAGCAGGCAGTAATTCACAAGTAGTAATTGTATGCATATTTCAAAGCAGATACAGAATCCAGCTGGAGAGGGGTTCCTGAAAGCTTTGCACTATGGTCCCTCCAAATGGCTGAACTTATTACTATCTCCTTGCTTTAGCTGCCGACTCACCACTATACATCACTGCTTCCACAGTAGACAACCAGACTCGGCACTTGCTTGAACTGCACACACAATCCTGGCTCTCCGCCGTTGCTACGCTATCTTCTCGAAGACTCATTACTTGTCTTCTACTCCTGCTCTGCTTCCGGCTCAATACAATTCACACACACACTGCAGCTTGAATCTGCCAGCCTTTTATAGCTGCCAGGAGGTGGACCAAGAACTTTCTAGGCAATCAGGGCACATATTGTTTTCTATTTTAAAGATTGTGAAAAAATTTTAAGTCGCCAAGCCTTGGCATAAATAAGGTGGCATCCGCTCAACACGAAACAGTGCTGATATTAAAACAGTCTTTCTTACAATTGCACAGTTCATGCTGTTAAGCAAAATTACAGGTTTGTAATAATATGTAAACCACTTAATTAAAATTAACTTTTGTCATTCTTGAGCAATCTTTAAACCATAAACAATATCTGATGTTGATCTGATAAACAGATCTAAACATTGCTTCTTTTTTTTTTTTTCCTTTTTTTCATTCTAAATATATGTATTATTATTATGAAATAATTAAAATCCATGAAGGATTCATAATGAACCAATTAATGTATAACTTTTTCATAAATGTCAAATTCAATTTCATCATAAAATGTTAGGTTTTATTCACAATTTTTTGTTTTTCTTTGTAAAGTAACAATTATTGTTCTGAAACTGAAATTTTGTTGATCTCAAATATATGTCAAAGATCAACAAATTCTTATATAGTCAAAATTGATTATTTATTGCTGTAAAATTCTAGATAGCATTAACTTATTGAATTTTGCAAATTTGATACTTTTCCTTGAGGAAGGGGGGAAAAAAGAAATATAAAATTATATATATATTTTTAAGTTTTTTGCATTATTAGATTTTTTTATGTTTGTTTTCCTTTGAAATAATTCAAAGTAAATTTACTTTTTTAGAGGATATCAGCTTGTTGCAGAAGCTACTGACTTGTTACTGACTGAAACCTCATTAAAATTTGCTAGTTAAACTACCATATATAATATAAAATGTTAAAATGTATATATTTGTATTTGTATAATTTTATTGTTATATATTTTTCTATATAATTTTGTTTTCATTTAACATTATTTTTTTAATAAACAAAGATAAGAAATCCTCTGCCAAAATATTGTTCTCTTTGATGCATGCTGTGTATGAATATGCTAATTGTCAATTCTTGACATTAAAATTATTTATCTTTTTCATTTCTTTCTTAGATTACAAAATTCTGAATATTTCATTAATAAAAACATACAATACATAAGGGGTTTTTGTTTAAAAAAATTATTATGCAACTCATTTATAATTTTTCCTGATAATGAAGTTATTACGCAAAGAACTTTGGTGATGTTGAGTTCTGGTTTTCTAAATTTGGATTTTTTAGCAAAAACAATTGAAAAGAAAAGTTCATGTGATAAATGAGTTTTTAAGGATTTGTTTTCAAACATTTCCAAAACTGTATATTATTTTCTTTTATTTCTCATATTTCATTTTCTTGTCAATTTTAATAAAAATAATGCATCTAATATGAAAAAGGTTTTAATCGTTCTTTTTTTATTATTTACTGAAACAGAAATATAGTTTTTAACATGTACCCTCTTTCAATGGCTTTTTTCAAATGATGTTTTTCAGAATCTTTTTGGCTCTTAATTGTGTAGAGATTTCTTCGATTTGACTTATTTATTGATATTTCTTTAATCCTACTCCTTATTAAAAAAAGCTGCTGTTTAATAACTTGTAATTATTTTAAAATGCTGTATTGAAATTGAATGACTATAAAAAAATATATTCAGAACTATTATGCTTTTTTCCCAGTCAGTTGTACAATATACATAGAAGCTTTATCATGGTAAAAATATTAGCTCAGGCTACTTGATAACTGGATTTATTTCTAGCCTCCCTGACAGTATTTGATGTCTGCTGTAGTGGGTTTAAATATTTTTAACACTTCGTACTAAACTTTATTTTCCATTGGAAGGTGTAATACTAAATGAAATAAATACTCTTTTGCTTTCAACCATTATTTTATGTACAATATTAGTATAAAGAATATTTGTCATTGGCCTATATTTCAGGTGTGGCTGCATTACAATATTATTATCTTTATTAATGGCAAGTTCATGTTACATCTTGTTTGTTTTGATTACTCATGTTGTATATGTAATTGCAATTGTTATTAAAATTCAGTGAGTGCAAACATGATGGATGATTGTAATATCTGTGTGATGGACCAATGATCTACACCTGAAGACCTGTACTCTGGCTCTCTTTCTATTTGAGTCTATTCTGTCTTTGTCTACACTCATGTCGCTATTCCCTGCATCATGTTTCTACTTTCCGGCAATGTCTTTTGATGTTACTATCCTAAATATTTGATGTTACTATCCTGTTCCTCCAGATGCTGCACTTAAGTGTCATCTTATAATTGATGTAAGCCTTGCCTTACTTGTATGAGACAACAGAATGTGGGGATGGAATTATATTTTATTCCCAAAGCAAATGTACTATATTTAATTTCAAACAACATTCAAGAATAAATAATAGAAATGGCAATTTATAATTCATGACCGACTGGACCACATATGCAATGGGAAATATTGGTATACCATTTATGATTCTTTAATTTATTATCATCTCAACTTTATAACAAGTACAGGATCCGGAAAATGAAATCTCGAGGTTGAAGATTTTCTTTTGAATTCATTACCTTTTGTGATTTCTGTCTGTCGGTTGCTTCAGTAGCTCCTGGACCTGCAATGATATTGGATTATTTTGCTACAAAGTTCTTGTTGGACAGTTGGTGCTATTAAAAACAATTTCATGGAAGTCACTGTGTTGATTGACTATTTTACTTGCATTTTATACCTTGATTGACTATTTTACTTGCATTTTTATAAAATTTCACATTATTAATAAGGTTTGGTAAATAATTATACTTGTTATGTGAGGTTCCACTACATAGATTTGATTTCATATCTGCACTTGGGCTCAATTAGCAAATAGCAATCAACTACCAAATGTATGTTTTGTACATTTCCCAAACCAAATGTATGTACAATACAATTGTTTTGAAAACAGCTGGAGTCTTTTTCCTTCAATTTTCTTATGTCGGTAAACTGCACTGCACCTCCTTTTCTGTCCTTTTTTATCCACTTTTGCATTTCCAGAGTTTATAGCAGGGAGTGAAGTGGCAAATTTGAATGTCAAGTCAATCTGGGAGTGTGAGTGTGCTCATCCTCTGTTTACGGCATGTATTGTCGATGCAATATTCATTTCAAAATTCCTAATATAATAAGAAAATATGAGCATTAATTTTTATTGCCTAATTTTCATCAACAGGATTCAAAATTTGACATGGATATACAATTTTCTCAAAATATCGTATACCAAATTTTACATATTTATGTCTTTTCATTTGTGAATTTCATACAATTTTAAATTAGTTTCAGACTATTCAATTGCTTTAAGCTGCTGGACTGAGGTACAACAAGTGGATTTAAAAATGTCATGTAGTAAATAAATAAAGTTACAAAAAAATATGAATTACAAAATATTAGTGCAAGAATTTGCTTTGATATTGATTCATTAAATAAAGTATGATAAGTTTATAATAAATTAGACTATTAATTACAATTTAATTTATCAAAAATTTTCTACTTGACAAATAATATAAAATAGTAATATTTAATGTCATTTCTTTCTTATATATCATAATTGTATGCTTTTATATGTAAATAAAGAAATCTTTATTTAATTATTTGTGGAAAACTAATTTGTTTTTTAATTAATATTTAAAATTTATTTGTTTGGAAAGTAAATTAAGATAAATCATTATGTTTAGATTGTGAAAGAAATGTCTTAAAAGGTGAAATTATTTTGATCATCCTTCTTAAAGAGTACTGTAAAACGCCTCAATCCGTGATTGCTTTTACATATATACTCGAAAGCTGACTGCATTTGGCAGATTTGCTCTGAAATTTACTGCAGTTCTGATGAAATAAATATGTGTATTTATTTTATCTTTGCCTTTTGGAATTATCATCATAAATATTCGAACAGATTTCTTTCCTTTTACGGATGTTGTCAAAATTTTTCTAAAAATCTGAACTTAGTAGTAAAACTGCATGGCAAATTTCCTTGTTATAGTTCAATGCGTTTTTTCACATATAGACATAATTCCGAAAATGTATTTTGTGATCTGTACAAAATACATTTGGTTTTTGTAGACCTGCTTTCAAATCTTTTTGACTATTACAACACTTTCTTGTACATTTTTTATACAAGAAAGTAAAAAGAATGTTTTTCAGACAATTCCACAGCCTTACCTGTAAGTACTAAGTAAAGGATCCGTTTTAATGTTAGTGTGGTGTCACATGTATCTTACCAGAGCCTATTCTCTTTTGTAGACCATCTTCCCCTTCCGAATATATCCAAGTTGTAGATGTATTCGGATCAGAAAAATTCATTGTCTTTAATGTTACTCACTGTGGCAGAACAAAAAGGGGGGATTACTGCCTCAAATCTTCCAATGCGTGCGAAAATTAATTAAAGAAATAAAATGGCTGGAATTAAAAATTAATGTCTCAGCATTAGTTTTCTTCTATTAAATCATTTGTTGTTTCATATGTTTTACTGGTAAAAATTTGGAAATAACAAAAAGTCCTAGTGAAAGCATGATAAATTGATTTTGTTGCCATATTTCTTTTCATTAAGCAATTGCTTTATATTTTGCATTTACAAATCTGGAACAATTACGTTATTTAACCAAAATACAGGTACAACAGAAAAGTAACAGATGAGAATATTGCAACAGATCTCTCCGTAATGTCATATCATGTATTGGATGAAGAAATAAAGTGATGCTTTAAACAAAGTAAATGAAATAGCCTGCAATAGAAATTAAATTCTTGTAAAGATTCCTAAGAAAAATATAATTTAAAGGAGATAAACTGCCAAAAAATGTGAGATAATACATTTTATAACAAATATTATTTTCTCTCTCTCTCTTCTTCTTTTCTCTTAATTAAGGTCTCTAAAAGAATATGAAGTCTAAATTTTAAAAATCGTAAAACTAGGATGAAATTGAAAATATTTTAGTAAAAATGGGAAGAAAAAAAACTATCCATTATTTCACATACAGAAAATATCAATTTGAAATAGGTGCCAGAGAATATTTTATAGTATAAAATTTACAAAGTAATCGAATCTTACTAAATTTATCAAAAAATAGGAAATAAATAGGGATCTTTTTCCTTCATAAGTTAAAAAATTTAAGAGTAATTAGAAAAAAAATATCCAATGTCAAATGAAGGGTAAGTAAATATCTTATTTCAAATCTAATCAATATAAATGTTT
>JAOUZG010004552.1:2332792-2379712 GCA_026289955.1 Argiope argentata | reverse complement strand
ACTTAATGGCACAATTATGTTTCAATCACTAACTGTATTATCTATGCATAAAAAAATCAATTATAAATTAGTATTAATTAAAAAAATAATGAAGTAAACCTAGAATAATTATTTCTTAAACTGCTATTTTTTAATGTGCAAAAAAAAAACAACAGGGAATTATTAAAGTTTTTCCAAGAAAATAAATCAACTTTTGTCTTATTTATTTTATACTTAGATTGAGGATTGATTCTCTATGGACTATTTAAACTTTCATTTTAAAACTTGTTTTAAATGTAATTACCGTAAATTTTCTCATATTGTTTTCGGTTACCTAATATTGTATTTGATTCACCTCTGCATTTTATAAAAAATAACGAAATAAGTAAGAATTAATTTATTTGGTTTAATATGTATCACGATACTCACTTATTATCATAAAGGATATACAGGTGAACTATTTAACGAGAAAAATATGACTAAAGTGTGTATAAAAAATGATTAAATATTTTAAATCCATTTTGATTTTTACACAAGTAAATAAATATTGGAGCATGCTATATTTAAAACAACAACAACTGTAGAGTATTGAACAAAGCTATTTTGGCAAAGTTTACAAAGTAAGATAAATATGGGGAAAAAATAATGCTACAAATTTTGATAATTTCTCATAAAATTCTTTTTTTTTTTTACACAAGGTTTCAGATGTGAAAAATGTCTTCTAAAATTATTTTCGTTATCTGATTCTATTATTTATATATAAAAAATATAGTTCAAATCACAAAATTATTTTAAGAAATATTTTAAAATATTAAATAAAGCATACCACATAAAAATCGTGTTTTAATGCCTCTAGTATCAACATACAAACATAGTCAACCTTCAAAAATATTGTACATATTTCCTGAAACCAGTTTGTTACAAAGTACATCCAAGATTATTTGCAAGGATTTGTAACAAGCCCAGACAAAACAATTTCATTGTAAATAATTCAGATATCAAGATAAGAAAACACATTTTACCACACAACCATAAAAAGTTAGATAATATTTGTTTAACAAATACATACAAACATAACGTTGCATGAAACTTTAATGAGAATACCATTTAAACTTTATAACCAGCAAGTCACAAATTCACTCTCTTCTATAAATAATTATAAAAAAACTTTGAGAAATCTGATACGAATTGTAAAAATTGAATTTAAAACTAGTTTTAATATAAATTTTATCAAGACAGCAATTTAAATATTTTGTGTAGTTTACTATGCTCCTCAAACAAGCTTCGAATCATGATGATTTGAATAGCTCCAACAACTATCATAACAACAATGATTAATATTGAAAATCTATTTACACTAGTGAAGTTGTGCTCTTGGAGATTACGATCTCGAGATTCAATTGCCTTCAACTGATCTTGATGGTGCTTGATTTTATTTAAATCTTCACGGACTTTTGCAATGGAACTCTGAAATGAGAATAAATGAACATCAACTTTATGTTTTACTACACCGGTATTCTCGTGTATATGTTAGAGTATCTATAGGTAAAGTTCGTCGAAAAAGTATTTAAATGCAGCTTATTGTTCTGCAACTAATGATCCAAATATAAAGCTGTAAATGTCTGGCACTGTAGAAATATATTCTTTATAAATATAAATATTAATAAACAGTCGTGGGTTTCAGCTCATGAGTTGGAGGCATTGCCTTATGACTTGGTATGTGTGTGAGGGGGGGGGGCTTAATCGGCAGATTTTTTTTTTCTTGGCAGATTTGCTCAATTTTTTTTTCAATTCCTCCTTTAAAAAATGTAAAGGAAAAGACTAAATGAAACATGTCTGAAATAAATATGGGAAAATTAAAAATAAATTATTTCAAAAGTAGTAAAATTCAAGAAATTTCTAAAATATATAAATAAAAAAAATTTAAATTATTGAAAACGAAAATAACATCCCAGAATATTAAAAGCATTTGTTTTTTTGTAAAAAGATGCTTAGGGAGGGAAAAGTTCCCTTTACAACAAAAAAAATAAGCAATTAAAAAGTATGCTTTATGCAATAGCTTTCATCAAAATATACATTGCAAAAAAAGGTAGAAATTTTTTTATATTTTTGTACAAAAATCATCATTACTCAATAGAAGATGAATTATTGTTAGCTAAATGGTGGAGTTTTTATTGAAGTGAACTCAGTTATAGGAATGCTAACATTAATTAAAGCCAAAGAATTGACGGTAAAATGTGCTAATTTAATGTTTTCTCTGCAGTTTTTAAAAAATTTGTTCATTCCCCCTTCCCTTTCTTAGATTATGGAATTTTTTACTTCCTCTATTTTTTTTCCGCAAATTCTACTGAGATTCGGGGTGGGGTGGGGGGCAACGTGTTTTAACATAGTGAATTACATATCCATTCCGAAAATTATTAAAAATTAATCTCTTTAAATATGTTATAATCAAATATATGTTGTGTCTAACAAGTTTGTGTTATGTATGACACGTTAATTTTTACAATATTTAAATCAGATTGTTTCAGGAAATTTAAGAACTGTTAATCTTATGATTTAGCATAAAAAATTCATTCCTAGAGATTTTTTTTATGTTGTTAAAAGCATGTTTTTTTTATTTTTAAAAGCAGTAAATATTTTGAAAGCACGCAGAATGTTTCAGAAAAACCGAAATCTTTCAATAGGAAAACTACACGCACGCATACTAACCCACACAGTTGAGAGTACACCTTACTTTTACTTGATAAATCCTACTTTCAATATAAATAATACATTACCAAGAAGTGCAAACATGTTTTTATTTTTATGCATAACAAATGGTTAAAATAAAGAACAATTAACAAAAAAATTCTAAATTGGAATTTAGAAGTATTTTTTAAAAACATATGCTGATTTCAGCCTAAAAAAATAAGAATACACAGTGAAATTTTTGTAACATCTCGCTCATAAAGACAACTTCAATATTTAGTTGCATGCCTTTTGGCTTTTATAATGGCCTCTAAACATCGTGACACAGATTTGCTAATTTTTGAATATTTTAAAGTTCTTTTAACCTGTTCTTTTTGCAGCACATGTTCTAAATGGGTTTTGTTTCTACTTTTGTGTTTTGGGACTACTATTTTGAGCGTGGCCTACAGAATTCTAATGATACTGATTTTGGTATGTTGTGGTGGTGTGTATGATTGCTGTTTAAAATGATCCCCACTTACATATTTTAATATTACATGCAGCATATTTTGAGTAGTTGTCCTACTGAGAAATGAAATTTCCTTCTAAACTCAATTTTTTTTAGCATATTCATTTAGGTTGCTGTGAATTATATACAAGTAAACCATATAGTTCATCAAACAGTATAAATGTTCAAGGTTCTACATCGGCAGAAGTGAAAGTTATACAACTGCTCATAATGTAATTAGACGAGCTCGATATAAAATTTGAATTGTTATAAAAAACTTAATAGATTAATTAGGATTGAACTAAAATTTAAAATATCATTATATATAACCATTTTGTAGACAAATTTAATGTTTTATTTTAATTAATTTTTTAAAATTTTAATTTAATGCTATAATAATTGTAAAGCATTCAATAATTTTACACCTTAAAATTAGTAATTTTGAAGTAGCTATACAAATTAAAAATAATTAAATGAATTCAATTAAAACATAATTCTAAATATTTGTATTAAGAACAAAATTTATTAAAAAGAAATGCCACATTGTAATTTCTTTAGAAGTTTTAAGTACAAAGTAATTTGTTGAAAGATTAAAAATTTGCTTACAAAATTTAAATTAATGTTTATCAAGTTTTCAGACAATTATGAGTACTAGTATATAAGATAATTAATAGTATGCTACATCAAAATTTTACAATGCAGAGATTTTAAAGTACCTAGCATTAAACATGAAAACTGAAAAACTTAAAATGCAACCACTCAAGAACAAATATGAAAAAAATATTTTTAAAAAAGTTAAAATAATGAATTACCTTGATTTGATCCATTGTGTCATTGTAAAGTAATTCTGGAGAGAAATCATAATCATCCCATTTGTCATCATAATCATCAGATTCAGAATCAACAAACACTTCAAAATAAACTGTTTTTGTAGAAAAATGACTGTGGCGATTGTCAAAACACAATTTGAAATCTCCATCTTCCCTTACTTCATGTCTATTATGAAAGAGAGAGAGAGAAAAAAAAGCATTACATTTGATAAAGGCAGATTCAAGCTCAATTCAGATAGTAAAGTCAATTATGTCATTTAATTTCAATAACCCATCACTCTTCATTCATTTCTAAACTAATATATTTAACACTATTTTTACAGAGTTAAAAAATAATAATGAAAATTCCTTTATTATCACTTTTTATAAGACAGATAGGATATTTGACTTACATATTTAATAAATTGATGGTAGGTTTAATTGATTTACTAGTAACATTTTAAAAGCAAAGTTTGCATTGATTACAGATTTTTTTTTTCTTTTGAAAAAAGAATTATACACAACTAATTGCAAATTTCATAGAACCCAAAAGACATTAAAAGAGTTTGATGATATAAACGCCAAATGGCTCAAAAACTTTTGTGCTATAATCTGTTTTCTTGAGCTACCACAGTTCACATAGAGCAATATAGATTTTTCTTTATATTTAGCGATACAGATTATTGATGTTTGATTGGAAAAGACGAGAGTTCATTTGGTAATGAGCAACTTAGTAACCTTTGTATACATTTTACATAATTAAATTGGGAATGGACAGATCGCTTCAACATTTCTATTATGATATAACTTGCCCTCATGCTTCAAAATAGAATTTTCAACTAAGTTTACGTATGTGGTTTTACTGTATCATTTGTTTTGGAACTTTCTGTAAAAATAAGAAAAAATAATGAAATGCAAATGAATATAGAATTACTGAGATTGAATTTTAAAATAAATGAAGTTTATATAACAGTTGATAAGGTTTAAGTTTTTAAAATTTTAACTTGCAATTGTTAATGGAGTAAAAAAAGCATTAAAAAATGAAAGAAAAAGATTAGGTGAATGCGACATCTTGTTTACAAAAATAAATCATTCGTCATAGCATCTATAAAAATTAATATTTACCATAACTAATCTAGAACAGCTTAAACCTACAGTATTTATTCAAAAATAAGAAAATTGTAACAAAAAATAGATTTATTTTAATGCAATTATTCTTCTAATATACTTTTGAAACATAAATAGATGCTTTAAACAAAAATTTGAGGTTTTAAAAAAATACTTTTTAAATCCAGGTGCATAATTTCATATTTTTCAAAATTATAAAATGAAATGATTTAATAATTTTTATATCTCATTTTCTTTATTATTTTCCAGATGATTATTTTAAAATGAGGGGAAAAAATAATCTATGTGAAATGAGTATATTTCAAATTTAGGCAACTTAAAAATAAAGTATAAAAACAAAAAAACTTTTTTTAAAAAAATAAATTTTTATTTATTTTGAATGGAACAAAGAATCGTTTATGCATTAAATGGTTATACATAATATTTGAAATAGTCAAGAATGCTAAAATTATACATGTGTATATTCCAGCATATACAGCATAGAAATATAAAGGATTGCTGTGATTCAAATATGTTAATACTAATTACTTATAAAGTATTTTCTTCAATTACCTGTGATTAGCATCAGACAGTTTAAAATCAGATATCAACTCTTTGCCATTAGGAGAAAACAATTGGAAATTGATATCTAATTCTTGGTTAATGTTCACATCTCCAAAATTAGCATCAATAACCTGAAATGAAAATTAAAAGGACATTTAATATATAAATTTAAATATTAATTAAATTTATAATGCATAAAACGGGGCATTTTTTTTTTTTTTGTAAATTGGAAATGCATGGCATTGCTTCTATTTTAATCAATGCTTTAAAATATATATATGTAAAATAAAATAAAAAAACTCAAATTATATCTTTAATTTATAAAATGTCAAAATCACATGTTTGTCTAATAATTCTTTGTATACCGACAAAGCATTCGTAATCTCTGCCCAAATGCCACTTTCAGTAAGGCAAGAAACAACTTGTGAAATTCATTGAAGTAGATTCTTGTTCAAAAAAATTAAATAAGAAGAAGTGAAACTAAATTGAGAAATTTATTTTCATCAATGCACTCTCATATAATAGCAGGATTTCAATCAATTATTATTATTTTTGTAGAAATTTCTTAGAATTCTAAGATTTATAATTTTTACATAAAACCTTAAAAGTATAAAGTATTGCCATATTAAATGATTAAATTTTATTCCTAAAACTAGAAATAACACTAACACAAATCATATGCTATATGCAATCAATCTAAATTATTCTAAATATTAATAACGCCGTTTTCACTTTTTTATCATTTCAGAACATGATGTAGTTTTTAGGATGCGGTTTTTGGCGTCAACAAAAATTCGTACATGAAAAATAAAAATTTTAATATCTGCACAAGTTGATTAAAAAAAAAAAATCAGCTTTTAATAATGTGTTGCCATTGCATTTACAAAAGCTCTGATTAAAAAAATAAGTAAATTACTACAACAGATAAAACCTAGAGAAATGCCATTTTGAGGATGTGATTATATGAAATGAAATAAATAGGAAATGTAATATTTTTTAATTAGAGAAAAACTAAATGCGAGACAAAGTGTTTTTGGGATTGTTTGCAGTTCTAAAGTGACTCATTCAATGAAACCATTAAAATGAATAAAGATATAACTTAACCATCATGAGCACGAGGTACCAGACTATTCAAGAAATTATGTTCTGACATGATACATTGAAATATGCATAGCAGATTTCATTTTAATCTTTTATCTTAATTTGTTAGAAGCTCTCCAAAGACTTAATTAAGACAATGAATCAGCAAATTGTATTGTCCAGCTTTCCCTAATTTTGATACTTTTTGATTAAAATACAATTTTGATACAAAAAATTGTCAAAGAAATTTGACTGGATTCTACATTATTTGGCGATTTTCCACTAGCACCCGGCTAACGGAAAATTAACTCCTTAATTAATGTATTTAGTTTTGATCAAATTTCTATTCATTTGATTATTTCCATTGCAGATGAGGGAGGTTACAATCAGACCCCTCTTAAACAGTGAATATCAAGATGAAATTTCTCAGGATATCTATACTTCATCAATGCTTCTGCCACATCTATACATCACACACTTACATGCACAATATGGCATAATATTAAATGCTAATATCTTAATCCTTTATACACCTAATTAATTTATTTAATAATTTTAAGATTTGAAAAAGCAAGTTTTAAAGCAAATAACCTTTATTTTTTATTTTAATTAAAATAAGAGTTATAAAAAATATACAAATGAATATCAATTCCCATTTTTAAAATGAAAAATACCCACTTGATTATTTAGAGAGCTTAAGTACAAATAAATAAACAATGAAAATTTCTAAGACAGAAATTTGTACTAATTAATAAATTCCTTATTATTAAGCATCAGTTTATTCATACTTAAAATAATGTATATAAAAATAAGTTATTTAAAATGTTTAAAATAGTTATTGCAAAAAAAAAAAAAAAAACTTTTTTAATGACAATTAAGTTCTTAACCTTAACCTACAGGCTATAGAAATTTCTATTAATTAATGATGAGCTTCTTTAAATACATTAGTAATCCTTATTTGACAGAATTTCCTTTTTAATAAACTTATACAGATATCAATAAATAAAAAGTATTTTTAAATATATATGTGTAATGTCAAAATAGTTATTAGTAGATGAATAAGGAAATTAATAATATGCATAGTCTTGATTGTAAAGGATTTTAAAAATAACTATATTAATCTTTTTGAAGATGGTTATTGACTCATTTTTTACAAATGCTTGTTCTTTTTTCCTTATATATTCCTGAAATGAGGTTTCATTTAAATGCTTTTATTAATGTAAAGTTGTTGAGCATCTTACATTTTCAGCAAAGTCAGCTGAATTTCCACTCTTGATATATCAGTGCAAAAGATTATCTAACCATAAGGAAAATGCCAGTTTTATTTTGCTACAAAGCATATTAGTACAAAGATTACAAAATTAGAAAGAAGTTATGTGATTGTTTTTAAATTAAAGAAAGCTGAAATTTTAAATTCAGTAGCTTGAAAAAAAGAATCTGTTCTCAGAAATGATATCTTTAAAATTTTAATAGTTTTTGGAGTGATTTTATATAACATTCCTTACAATTTACAAACATTTTCTCCCCAATTAATGTAAATTTTAATGTAAGAACAAATATGGTCAGAAAATAAAATCTATCTAATATTTCAATTTATTAGAACAATGTTTGGATTTGGTTTTAGAATGGAATTATACAAATATGAGTTTATAAAAATTCAATATAAAAAAAATCGGCACTTTTTTATATTGAATTTTTTAAATAATAATGATATAATTATTCTAAAATAATAATGATATAATAATAATGATATAATTATTCTAAAATTAACAAAAGATATTAATCGAAATCGCTTTCTTAACCTGATATTCGATCTCTAATGTTTGCTGTGCCTTTGCTTTTTGATAAAAGCATTCTGTTGATCCAGGAGTAACATGAATAGTTAATTCATTTTCGGGACCATCATAAGGATATTTTTGTTCTCCGGCACATAACAATAACAGCGACAACCAGAAACAAAAATGAATTGTAGTCAAAGACATTTTTGTAAATCCCAACATGCTAAATATTTTTTTAAGGAATTTTCCCTTTTTTTCCTTGTGTTTAAAGAATCCAAAAATTGTTTTATAAGATCATACGAAGGCATATATCGATAAGAAACGCAAGTGCTACTACAGCAACTATTACTACTTTTATCGGTATTTTAACACTTTTGAAATAGAAAAACGTATGTAAACAGACTAAGTTTAGGTGTCTTCAGAAGCTACTGCCGAAAAGCGTGGATTGTTATATATATACATTTAAAATTACATTTACATTAAAAATTTAATATGAATGCTGTGAAAATTTTAGCATTTAAGCTTATTTTGTTCATAGCAAATTCACTGAACAAAAATAATTTCTTTTTTACACTTAAAAATAAATTAATATACTCGTGCTAGGACACTGTTAGTAAAATTAACTGTTTTTGTATGGTCAGGGAGAAAGCTCAATTCATATTAGAACGTGGAATTATATATTTTTTAAAAAATAGATAAATTATAAATTTTTTTAAAAATCGAACAGCTATACTGAAACATCTGTATCCTCTAGACCAGATCAATTCGGCAACAAAATTTCTGGTATTTTGTCAATTATGTTATAACTGTACTATTTCAAACCTTCTGTGACTCAACTTGTTTAGTATGATATGCTATGAATTTTCTCCTAATATTTTATTATTAATTATTATTTTATTATTAAGTTTTTGTTTATTATGAATAAAATATTGGTTGTATAAAAATTGAATAAATTCATTTGATGCTCATCTTACTTCGTATTTATAATATACATGCGACGGTAAACTTTTTATGTATGCGAAGCTGTTCAAGAATAATATTTTCATATCGGTGTTAGATTTATATATAATATAATAAGTGACATATATCGTATAAATACAAATTTATTGTATTATTTATGCCACTGTAAACTTTTTTATGCATGCAAAGCTATTCAAATATTGGTGTCGGAGTTTAAAAGAGAAAGAAGTGTAGGAATGTCTCAATAATGCTTCATATGAAACTTGAATTTTCTCATGATATAACATTATGCAGCATTAGATACATGTAAATATTAAAAAAGAAAAAAACTTTATCACTTTCTTGAAGTCTACTATGATATAAATTAACTAGTTAATGTTACAAGTAAAAAACTTTAAATGCTAATTCATAAGAAAGAAAAGTATATATTAGAAAATAAAGAAAGCAAACATATGTGCTGCAGATAACAATATAAAATGAAATTAAAAATTAAGTTTTTAAATAATTTTATTGTGAATTGTTTTAATTTTTTATTGATGTAAAATTTTATATAGAATAAAATTAATTATTTGGTGAGTTACACTCTTGAAATGCTTGATCTCATGTTCTCTCCTTATTTTATGTAATATTATTTTGTATCGATCTTGAAAGGTTTATTTTTATATATCCTTATATTCTTATACTTTAGATGCTATGGCAAATTTTGCTTTTGAAGAATATCGTGCTCCTTGGGAAACAGGACCTCATTGGGAGTTGAAAAGAGAGTTTATGGAAAAATACCAGAATGATTATCCATTAGATAGATTACTATGTTTAGCTCAGGCCTATTCTAACATAGAACTATTACATTGCAGGTAATTTTAATATGATTCTATTATAGAAAGGAAGAAATTTGAATTGCTAATAATTATTAACTTTTACTGATTTAAGTTCAAATGATGTAACTATAATAATAAAAAATAGTAACTATTATTACACTATGGAAATTTTTGCATTGATTATAGTTTTTGTATCATAATCTATATCTAAGCCATAAAGCAAATGTAGGAGTGAAAAGGGATAGGGGAAATGTGTGATAACAAGGTGGCCAGGCTTTGGAAGAACCAAATTTTTTTTTGAAAAATTGTCTAAAAAAGCTATGAAAATATAGAGAAATTTGAAAGTATTCCTAAAAGCTGGAAAAAAGTTATAGAATTTGAAAGAAGTTTACTTAATTTTCCCCCCCATCTATTTAAAAAATGCCATTTTCTGAACACTACATATATATATATATATATATATATATATATATATATATATATAACACCAAAGCACCAAAAATGGAACTGCTGTAATTGCAGAATCTCATCCCTTTTCTATCAATTTCTTTTTTCTGTATAGATGAGTTTAATTTTAATTTCAGCAACTGTTTTTTCTTTCCATGAGATTCCCGAATTGCAGCCAATGAGGATGTGCAAGATTACTGCAACTGTGTTAGAGAATAAAATAACATTCAATTGCAGGAATAACAATATTCAATCTGTGGAGGCAATGCAGTGGTGTTTATTCACTGACACATGAATGGTTTGTTTGTTATATAAGAAATTGTGAGCTTATACAGATGTCATTAGAAAACAATTTAAAACATTGAGCTGCTAAAAATATGTATTTAATACAGATAAGGTGAATAAGTTGTAAAAATTCCTCTAAATTCATTTGCTATGTACTGCCCACTTTATAAAAAAAATATAAGTAATATGAAAAAACAGGCATTTACTAATTATACCAATAGGAGAAGACAAATAAATTTACATACCAATTTAAAAAAGTCCCCATTGATATTGAACTAAAATAAATACTGCAGAAAAAATTAAGCTAATTTCTAGCTTTTTAGTTTAAGAACAATAATTTTAAACTGAACTTTTATAGGGATTAAAACTTGTTGTCCACATTTGTTCATTAATGTATTCAATTATAGAAATATGCTCATTGGTAGTAAAATACCCAAATATTGTACTTTAAGTTGTGCATTTTTAGAAGAGTAATAATTATAAAATTTTTACATATTTTTAAATATTCAAAATTATTTAAATTAAAAACTTAAAGATTAGTTTTAATTAATATTTCTCTCATTTTTAGTATGCAAAAATACTATGTTACTTAAGAATGGAATTAAGATGTAATTTATAAAAGAAAAATAATTATAAATATACATGTATTTTTTAAAAAAATTGTACTGATTATTTAAATTTGAATTAGCTGTTTACAATTATTTGTGAAATTGTGAGCTTATTTAAAGTCATCATCATTTGGCTAGATTGCTTAGAGTGGGTCAGTGCTTTTTCTCCAGATTTGAGTATCAATGTTTAAAAAATAAATTATAATTTAATATTTAGGAGAATGAAAATTTATTTTGCGTGCATTGAAAAATACATTAGCTAAAACTGTTTGTTAATTGTTACATTAATTTGAAATGATTTTGAAAGAAAAAAAATGAAAGATACAAGCCCAAGATCTTTCAAATGCTAAGCCGTGGCGTTATTGACTGCACTGTCCAGATTTTCAATTCGAATGTCTTTATTTGTATATGTTATGCAGAAAATTTGACGGTCATTTTTGGAAAATTGGCTGGCTATTGTACATTAAAGTTTTAATGAATGGACATCTTAAAAATATATTATCATTGCATTAGATTTCATCAGAACTCAATGTGTCCTCCTCTTATTAGCAACGTATTTAATAGAATTGTTACTAGCATAAATACTGTTGCTGCGATTGTACTAGCATAAATACTGTTGCTGTACTATGCTGTACTATGAAATCTGTACTATGAAATTTTTTTGTATGCTATATTTTCTAATAAAATAAATTTTTGTGGTAAGCTGATTATAGAAATAAACAGTATTTATCTTTGCTTTATAAAAATTGAGTTACAAGTTTTCAACCCAAATGTTATATATTAAAATGAAATAATAAATAATTATCAGCGATTATAATTTTCTTTTTCTTATTCTAATTGATATTTTTGTTTTCCAACTAAACAAAATATTTAACTAACAATTTTTTAAAAAGCAAAATAAATTTTGGATTACAATTTTTCCTTTAAGATTTATATTTACTTTTTTATTATTAAATGCAATTTTGTTTGTTAGAATATTATTAATTAATTAATTTTTATTTTTTAGCTATCCAGAACCTGTCATGCGTGAAGTTTACCAGTTATCATGCCAGTTAAAAGGATGTCAAAGATTTCGAGAAGCAGAAGCAGATTTGGAAAGAAGAAAAAAAGAAAAATTAGAAATGCAGCCAAGAAAAGGTATCTATTTCTCCTTTATTTTCTTATTAAAGTTTTGAATATTTTTTAGCTTTGTTTTATGCCCACATTTTTTTTAATTGTAAAAAATATATTTCATTGATCTTTTTTATCAACTTTTGTCATGATTTTGTTTTTTTCATTATCAACTTTCACTACCTGTTTTTTTACCTTTAAGTTATGATTCATACCATGAGCTTTACCAATTTTAACTCGATTTTGTAGAAAAGAATCTGTTAAGCTACCTTCTTGTATAGCATTTTAAAAACAAGTTAGCTTTTAACTTACATATTCTTTGTAAGCAGACAGTAAATTATTCTTGGAATTTCATAGTCAGGAAGTATATATTTTTCAAAGTTCTTCAAAGTACTCTTTTTTAAAACAAAATTATAGAATATTTCATTCCATATTTAAAATAAATTATTTACTTGTCTACTAATAATAAAAAGAAAAAATTATCTGTTTGTTTCTTTTAAAGAAAGATTGATGGTCCTTGAGTTAAAAATTTAGTTCAAACATACTTTGAAGTGATTTTAAAAAAATAAATTAAAATTAAGTAAAATTTTACTATTTTTGGCATAACTGACTAAAATATTATTTTTTTTGTCAATCATACTAATTTAATCGTGCATTTCTCTCTTCTAATGTTAAGTTATTTGGGCTTTATTTGCAAGAATAAAAAATATTGTTGGATTCATTACTTTAACAATTTTTTAAATTACAAATATTTAATTTTTATTATTAAAAACTAATTATGTGTATGTTTTTATTACTTCTATATCATATATTGAAATTTTACTTTATTTCATGCAATAAAATGTTTTGCAGAATTTTTGAAAAAAAGCATCTTAACAAAAAACTTAGTAAAATCGGCCCTAATAAAAAAATGTATCCAGTATATTAAATGATTATTTTTCTATGATGTTTTTAGCAGCATTTCAGAGTAGCTAAATCATAGAGAGCATGCTTTGTCATAAGATTTGAATGGTTTGGACAATTTGTGTTAAGAATGTGACATTATGTATTACCATATAAGACTGTGCATTGTTAGGCATATAATTAAAATTAAGTAAAATTTTACTATTTTTGGCATAACTGACTAAAATATTATTTTTTTTTTGTCAATCATACTAATTTAATCGTGCATTTCTCTCTTTTAATGTTAAGTTATTGTGCTAATGAGTAAAATATGATGCCATTATAAAATTTCATACATATTTATCACAGTTTGATATTTAAAAATGCTTTATTTAATTATATGTATTCAATTAAAAATGAAAGGTGTAATTGAAACTAAACACATCCATTATTCCAAATAAGCTAGCTGATCTCAAAAATTGGCTTGTATATTTGAAAAAAATTAACTCGTGTTTAAAAAATAATTATAATAATGTTTCTGGGCAAACTACTTAGAAGTTCTAATGTGCACCAAAAGCACTTAATTTTGAACATTCATTTTTAAGAAGCGCCGTGGCAGTACTTAATTTTGAAAAAGGGTGTAATGTTCTAATTTTTGAGTGTGGCAAAGGAAACTTTTTTGTTTCCCCTGATGCTTAATACAATAATTCAAAAGTAGTGTCATTAGAGTTGTCATTAACCAGATGTATCAGAAAAGAAAACCAACAAAATGAAAGAATTTGATGAAGAAATTTAGTGAATTAACTCCAAGAGTGTAAACATATATTAAGATAGCATTTTATGATTTTTTCCCCTGCTTCTTTCTTCAAAAATGTGCAATGACATTTGTTGAAATAATGGAATATTTATCCTGAAGGAGTAGTGTGGAAAGCATATTGTGTTATATTTGTTGCAACTTGAAAAGTATTATAATTTCAATTGTTCGTATTTTAAATGGCAAAGAATTTATCTTAGTCATGCCTGATGAATGTGTAACCTTTCATTTGTTGTTAAAAAAGAATATATAGATCTCTCTTGTTAATAAAAATAAGAATTAAGCAAGATGAATTTGATGTGCAAAAGAGATACATCAAAATGAGAGACGCTGCTCTAAAAACAAGTAAAATAAAGTATTTACATAATCAATCGCCATTCTTGTTAATATTGTTACAAGCAGTCGAAAAAGCACGAAAATTCGCCAAAAATGGCGATGTTTGGCGAGGAACCTCGCGCTAGCTTGATTGGTTTGGCGAAAGGAATAGTCTAGTAGCTGCTGGATTGTGCGCGTTGTTTTGAGAATTTTCACGAGATTCGATGCACACGCTTTTCGGCTATATAAGGACGAGTAGCCAGAGTGAGTTAGTTAGTTGAGAGTTTGCTCTGAAATAAAAAGCGTCTCGTGGACTAGAGGATTTGTGAGCTGTGCTTGCGTTTGCTGTTAACGCTTTGTTATTGAGCTCGCTGTGATTTACTGTTGCTGTGCTATACAATAGCTGTTTTGCAGTCTGTGTGTAAGACTTGCATTTACGCTGTAAATGACTGTTGACTGCTGGATTGTGTTTTCTGAAATTGTTACTCTATCAATTATCCTGTACATAGCTGTAAATAAATTTGTTTGTGCTGTCCTTAAATAAAGTCTATTCAATCCGAACCCGCTACACTAAAAACGTAACAATATGTTTCTTTTGAACAATACCCTAAACAACCTATTAAAGTACTATTTGAAGCAAGTATTTTTAGCGCACTATGTTGAATTGTAATCCATTGCAATGCGCAATTATGCTGATCAATTGCATAAAATCCAATATTTTGAAATTTTATCTTGGAAGTCATTAGTTTTAAGTGATTGTGATTTTCTTCACATTGTTTTTTTTTTAAATACCTGGAGCTCTTTACTTTATAAGGCTGCAGATAATGGTTGCATTGTTAAATGTCATTTGTTGCTGTACATGTAAAGATACAATACAAAATTTTGGTTCCATGCAAATGCCATGCTTCTTTATCAGTATCTACATTTGGAAGGACATGTTTTGGCCTTCCAAATGACTGGTAATTTGTTAACTTTGAAGAAATGTTACAGAGATATACATATTTTTATTGTTAATCATAAAAAAGTTGATTTAATCTTTTTGTGATTAGATTTTTAATCTTTTTTTCGAGCAGAAAAGATATAATTTGTTTTCCAATAGGAAGCTTTGTATAAAATCTGAAATAATAAAATTTGTTAAAAAAATGCACATGCAAAATCAATCTTTGAAAGATGATTTCAATAAAAAGTATGCATTTTTATAAAGCGTAAATTGGCTTGTGCTTAACAGGTTTACATATACAAAGGCATATATGTTGCTTATGTTAACTTGTTTTTGCAGGAGTTTCTCATCATACATCCTTTAGTTCTTTCAATTATTTTGTAAAATGAAAAAATAATTTCGTTAAATTAATAAAATAAAAAATACATAACTATGCACAATATTTAGAATAGTTATTATTAATAATATTATATATTTTTAATAATAGAGAAACTATGAACCATAAAGTTAAAACAATATTTTGTGAAAAAGAAAGATAAATTAAATTTTAAATTCTGTTAAAGGATAATTTTTATTAAAAGGAAGATAAATTATATTATAACTGTACCAATGCCATTATATATAAAATACAAATAATTAATTAAATGTTTATATTTGATTTAAATAATAAAATAATTTAAAATTAATATTCATCAGCAGCATACTCTCTATCTCAATATATTAATTTTTCACAATATACAAAACTTTTAATAGATCTAGAATAATTGTGAATCTCAATTTTGCTGTCTTTGAATAAACTTTATTTAATTATAATATTTTGAATATATCATTTTACATTAATTATTAATAATTTTAGATGAAAACTTCTGAATTCAAGCAAACAAT
This sequence comes from Argiope argentata, assembly GCA_026289955.1. NCBI lineage: Eukaryota > Metazoa > Arthropoda > Arachnida > Araneae > Araneidae > Argiope > Argiope argentata. Next base: position 2,363,156 of record JAOUZG010004552.1, on the reverse strand, counting down.
ATTATATATTTTTAAATATAGTTTTTATCTCTTAAATAGTGGAAACAAAGTCTTAATGTTGTTATTACAGCAATTGAAGCTCATGCAAATGCAAAATGCTGTTTTAATTTTATAAAGTAAACATAGGGCATTCTGATTCATTGCTTATTTTTGTAAAAATGTGAAATAAATTGGTTCATTTATCAAAGCTGCTGTTGGAAGGTTTAAAAGTTTTATTTCAGAATTTCTCTTGATTATGGAAAATGTCGTGAAATATGCAGCCATTGATATTTATGTAAGAGACATATGTTAGTTCTGCATAGGTAAGATACATACATATAGTTCTGTGTCAAGGAATGGGGAGGGACTTTTTTTTTTTTTTGGTTGTGTTAGTTACTGAAAATGTATTGATAAATTTTTCAAAACTAAAAAAAATTTCTTTTTATATTGCTTCATGTTAGTGATCTGTTCATCTTAAATGAATATAAATTTTAAATTAAATAAATAGCTTATATTTTCTTATTTGCTGCATAAGTTATAATCAAAGTGGAAACGTTCATGCAGTGGACATTGTATATTGGTGGCATATACTGTGAATGTATCTATATATGAATATATATTCAGTTTACACTCAACTGAATGTTTTATTAATTTTTTATGACTATCTATGACTTAAAATGTCTTTTACATATTCTGGATAATAATGTTTTATTATCCTTATTAGTTTGTTTTTAAATTAGGATATTTATCCTTTTAAATATAGTGTTTTAAAATAAATTCTTTTAAAAGTAATTGCTTATTTTTATGTTTAGTTTCTAGAAGATAATTACCAGCATTCCATCTTGACGGTGCATATGGTCCTGTCGAAAATCTTCCATTGCCTATGAAATGTTAGATAAAGATGCATCAGATTTGTGAAAATAAAATGTTTTCAGTAATTCTAGACTTCTTTATATAAATTAAAAGACTAACTACATAGTAATTTTTGTATTTGTCCTGAATTTAGCCTACCATGTTAAAATATCAGTTTTTGTAAGTGATAAAATATAAATTTATAAAGAAAAATGATTAAATAAAGGATTTCTTTTTGTAAAATTATTTACTTCCTAGTAAGATTGGCTATTTACTCCCTAATATATCTCTATACAAAAAAGTATATATTATTTAGTAAAAAATAACTTTGAAAAACATATTGGGACAAAAATATATGTTTTTAAACTGTCATTTATTTCTTTGTGTGTTTCATTTCTTGCTCTCATCCTTCAAATGACAATAAAATTTATATTAAAATCTGTGTTGTTTTATTTTTATCCTAATTTTTCCTTAATAGATTGAGATGAGATAAGAAAAAATTTTTAAGCAAAATGTTTTCCTTGTGTTGGGCTTTTTAAAATTCTTCTTTCTCTGTAGTGCCAGTCTCACATTAAGAAAAATTAAATGCTTTATCTCATCATAATTATATGATGGCTGATGATATTGCAAAAATTGTTTATTATTTTTTGAACATGAATATATATGCATTCATGTGGCATGCCACCAATATGCAACTCTTCTGGAAAATTATAGTTTCTTTGCTAATAATACATACTTATATATATATATATTTAAAAGAATAAGTTTTTATAGTAGGAATTTGTTTAGCTGGACTTCTTATTCCTTCACTCAAAGTATGGGAACTTATTGATTTCAGCAATTTTACAGAACTTTATTTGTGTTAAGTGAAAAAGGTGGAATTGGATCAGGAAATAAGAGAACATTTTAGGATGACTTTAATATGGGCCAAATTAAGATAAAACCTTGGGGACTAACTAGGGTTTAGTTTAGATTTAAAAATATGTATTTGCTCTAAGAGATTAATACTTAGGGATGGGCCATATTACAAGACTTGTGCTTTATATGTTAGCAAACAAATTTAACTAACAGATAAACTGTTTTACATTGACTAATGCCTTTTCATGATTGAATACAGAGTTCTTTCTAATAGTGGAAAAAAAAGATGGCTTCATCTTGACTGCTGAGTGGCGATGCAAGTGGCATCAGGATAACGCTCTGGAGACTGTATATATATATGAAAAAATGAATAATTTATTTGATATAGATATGCAAATAATTGAATGGACTTTATATTTTGCTTATAAATAATATGAAGCCTAAAATGGATTCCAGTGAGTTTCATCACAATTGAATTAATATTTATGATTTTTATAGATTAATTTTTTTTAAAATAAAATTTATTCTCAGTATGGCAGTTTTCATTTTTTTTTTTTTTTTGCTGCAATTTACATTTTTTTGATTAAAATAAAATTGCTGCAGATGAGAGATTATTTTTTGAATATTTTATATTCAAATATTTTTTCTGTAAAAATGTAAATATTTTTTAGCAAATGCATTTATTTATGCCCATATTGTCATTCTTTTGAAGGCTATTACATTTTTACTTTATTTCATTAAGATTTATATCACATAGTCAACTATAGCTTGTTATTTGACATGCAATATACATATTTGTGTATATTATATGTGCTTCAAATTTTAATTAAGGAAGCTATATCAGCAACTAATGAAGTTAATTTTTTTAAAATTCTTATGAAAAATTCTAAAATATTTTCATCCCAAACAACAACAAGTATATTAATGATATATAAATACTAAAAAAGAATGTACAGAATAATCAAAGAATGAAATGGGTTGTATATTTTTAAATTCTGAGGTAGTTTAGTAAAATTATTCAGAAATAAATTATTTCAGAAAATGATTTGCAGTTTGTAATAAATAAACCAATTCTCTTTATTTTATAAATAAGAAGCAGGTGTAAAACCTCATCAAAAAGGCAATATATTCAAATTACTTTTAAGTCTAATTTTTTTTTTTTTTTCATTACTTGAAAATTCTTTCTATGATGAAGTTTCACATGTGTATTGAGAGTTTAGTGTAGACTTTTAGATTAGGCTAGACTATTTGACCTACAGCTGCCAATTTAGCTCAAATAAACTTTGGAGGGTGAAAATATGGAACTCAGAGCATTTGTAGAGAATATTTATTCTTTCTCTTTGCAATACAATTTCGAATCATTTTCAATAGTTTATATTTTATTGATTGTGAGATTACTTTCTATTGTTAAAAACTAATGATGAAAGAAATAAGATTAAGAAATAAGCTATCAAATTCCGCTCAAATGTATTTTGGAAATGTGTTCCTCATAATGCCTCAAGGTGCATTAAAATTTTTTTAAAATTAGAATTAAAAAATTTTTTATTATTTAAGTTTTACCATTTTTTTCTGGAAATATTATGACACAATTAGTTTTTATATCATTTTAAAATTCAAAATATCTTTCGAATGATAACCAAAGAAAACATTTCGTGGCATTGCTTTCTTAAATAAAATCTTTTCTTGAATTCTGCCATTTTTTTTGTACAAATATAATATAATTTTCAACAAGTAGATTTATTGTTGATACAAAATTCAAATTATTTTCATTGTTTCATCAAATACTAAGTTGTGTAATTTTTTTTCCCATTGTTAAAAACTAATGAATCCAGATTCAACTTATTATCTGATTAGGGTATATAAGAAACAAAATATGAAATTAGAGTATACCATAAACAGCATTTATTTAGAGGAATCATAAATGCAGCAACATTGAAAAATGTTATTGCAAAGCTATTTTACTCAATTGCTTTTGACTAGTTGTAAAACTGTTAAAATAATATTGTTTAAATGTATATTAGAATTTTGCATTAAAAATATTTTGTTAAGGAAATCTTTAAATTAAGGATAAGAGATGACTGGAACTAAATACAAATATTCTTGATGTATCAACTGGTCCCAATAGGTGGTTAGTTAACATGAAAATACTACAAAAATTTCAGTAATTTAGAAAAATCCACAACATTTTTATTTAATTTTGTTCCAATAGTTTTTCCTAAAATCATTGAAAAGCAATTACCTAAATTGCCATTCCTTTTGATCAGTTGTATTGAAATCATAATTGAAATGGATTAGATTTTTTAAGGGCTATTTTGAGAATCGACTAAATATTTTATTTAAAACATACATTTCAGATCAAAATTATTAACTTGTATTTATTAATCAATAATGATATATAATGGCCACTGAATAGTAAGCTGGCATCCTGGTTGTTCTGTGTACTATCTGTGAGTTGTGTGAATGTGCCCCCCTGTAATAAAAGGTTGCGCAAGAGTGTGTGTCATCTTTATATGAGCTAGATGTCAGACTTCTGCTCTTAGGTGCTCAGGAATCCATACCCTCAGCAGTTACTCCGTCACTTTTTCTATTGTAAAGCGGAACACAAGAACAGCAACAATTGTAGTTATTTAATAAAGAAGTAACTAAAATAAAAAATTCTTTATGACTTTAGTAGGAATTCACTTAATTTTTAAAAAATATTACTTGCTATGGACACATCATCATCATTGAATAGTAAAAAACATTTGTGTTACCTGAAAACAGATATGGAAGCAATGAAGGGTATGAAAGACAATAATTATATCAATTAGAGAATGTCTCAGTAAAAGAATAAAAACATTATTTAATTATAATACATTTTATTATTTTTTAAGTAAATGAAATATCTTACGATCATTTCAGATATTTAAATGTAGTTTTTACAGTTGATCCTCAAGGAAATCAGAATGTCATATGATTTAATGACAGCAAATTTACCATAGTCAGTTAAAAAGAGTTACTGAAATAATATCATATATGATATGAAAGTTTAATATGTTTTTAATCTTCAAAACAAGATAATGTATTACTTAATAAATTACAAAAAAAGCATAAATAGAAATATTTTATAAAATGAAATATCCCTCATAGCTAAGTATTCTAATACTTCGGTTAGATAGACTGGTTTATAATACTTTAAGTAAACATTTTTTTAAAATTATATGTATATATAACAGGTAATTTTTCAGCAAAGGTGAGTTTGTCACAGAATAATCATTTTGAAAAATTGTATGTTTTAGTTGTATATGTTTGGCTACAGTTATAAATATATATCTAAGTTATCATTTTGACTTGAAAAAATAATCTTTTTTTTTTTTTTTTTTTTCCTTTTCACTGCTTAAAAGTTTTAAAAACTGTTTAATGGAAAAATCATTTTTTTAAGACTTTAATTGTCTAGTAGTTTAACATTTATTTTCAAAGGAAACATGATTATTTTTTGTGTCAAGTTAGTCTGTTTGAAATCAACAGATTGATTGATCTGATGGGGACAATTCAGAGCTTATCCTGAAAAGTAATATGAGAACAATCCCTAATTATTTAGCATCTGATTTTTTTTTCTTTCCTAGATCCAAGAATTATATAATAAAAGGCATATTAGGCAAGAAATTAATATGTTTTTTTAATTATAAAAAATAACTTTATTCATATATCATTTTATGAAAAGGATTTTGCAAAAGAGTGATTTTTTTTTTGGACTGAAAAAAAAGAGAGTACCTTATGCATAACATGATTTTGCTTTAATATTTTAATTTTTTAAATTATTATCAGTTGTCAACTTCATGTTATGAGCAGGATTGAAGGGATATCCAAATAATGTTTTGACAATAACTAAAAATTTAACTTATTTAAGGAAATAACATGTATTTCCTATAGAGTGAGGGACTGAAGATATGTAGGGATGAATTTTATTTTGCATATCTAGCATACTAAAATATTCATTGAAAGCTTTTATAACATCTTTTTATCTAAACTTTAAATTTGCATTTGCTGCACATGTTTTTAATTGATATAGATAAATGCTTTAATGATATCTTTAGTATTTTATACCTAGTTAATTTATTATTTCCACATCAAATGAATTATATCTTTAAGTATTAATGAGCATCTTATGAGTTTCTGCTTTAAATATTTTTCTACATTGCCCTGTAAAATCAAAAAATCTAATTTCAACATATGATGCATCTTTGACTAATCTACTGATAAATAAAAATAATGTATAGATCCTTTAATATTATACAGTCATGTAAATCAGGATTAAATATAATAATTGAGATATGTTGAAATCTTTAAACTGATGAAGAGACTGAATATATATATATATATATATACTGAATCTCATAAGAAGCATGTTAATACTTAAAGACACAAGACGAGTTAAAATATAATTTTCATGAAACTACGTTTAATTTTATAATATGAGTGTATCATGTAAATTACAAATTTAATACAATTAAGGAGCAGTAAATAAAATTTTGGAAATTCCTTCCTATTTGTACAATTTATCCAAAAATGTTTTTGGTAATTACATGTGTAAAAGAGAAAACTGTATTAAAATGTAACATTTTTAATTATTATCTCTAGTTTTTCATATATTAAATTTATAAGCAATTTGTAAAGAATTTTTGGTTTATATATATAAATATTTATCTATTGTTTATCTATTTTGTATATAAAATATATAAAATCATATAAAATCAATCAATAAAAAATCATTTATATTTACTGAAGATAAATGTAACTCTTTTATATATATATATATATATATATTGATGTCTTTTCTTTTTTTTTGCAGTTGGTAAGAGAAATTTGTTTAACGAAATCTCTGGCAAGCCCTTTAAATTCATCAAGTTTTGTTCTCCTAATGAAGTTACTAATTATTCAAAATTAAATAATGAGCATGATAAAACTTCAAATGAAAATATTCATTGTCTCACTAGTACCTCTTCGAATGATTCTAAAACATCAGCTGTCCCAGAAGACTCTAATAAGATCAATGTTTCTGTTAATACTGATAGTAATGGTATTGCTTTGCTAAAAGATAATAGCAATGCTATTTTTACAATATCTCATTCTCCTGATTTTGGTTTGATGCAAAAAATTGCTACTGCAATACCAAAAAAGTCTAAAAGTCCTCTTGAAAGTATAGAATCAGCGATTGAAGTATCTGGCCTAGAAAATGCTGTTAAAAATGTGTTTATACATGATGCTTCAATGATTTTCTGTCAATTTTATATTGGAAATACTTTAGTTGCTACTGGAAGAGATAATACTGAAAAATATGCCAAAGAAAAGGCAGCACATTATGGTGTGGAAGTACTAACGAATTTGTCACATTTACCATATAAAACTCTTGATAATCTAAAGCAAGAACTACAAAATTGGATAAAAGACACAAACTCTTGGTTACTCTGGTCTGAAATATCTTTAGATTTGAATTCAAAATCAAAACAATTAATGTATCAGCTATTAGAAATGGAGAAAAATCCAGTCTATGCTGATTTGCATTTCATATTGGAAATCGTCCATAGAACAAAAATGTACAAAGAAAAGAAAAAAGTACCTGCTTCTCGAATGATTCAGGAGACCACTGCTAAATTAAAATGTGACTCAGATGTATATTTCTTTCATTTTGGTGAAGATCCTGATTCACCTTTCAATAATCGTACTTTTTATTGTGATTTTGTCATTAAAAACATATTTATCTGCCAATCCAAATCATCTAGTAAAAAGAAAGCTAAGAATGATGCTTCTGAAAAAGGTCTGAATCTTTTAACAAATTTTATTGAAAATTGTGTATTTCAAAAACAACAAAGTGTTCAAACTCAAGAGGAATCTTTAAAAACAAATTTTGAAGCTTCAAATGATTTTGTTACAGGTATAACTACTGATAGAACTATAGATATTTCTTTTTCAAAAGGGAATAGTAGCCCAAGAGATACAGATAATTTATCAAATAATAAAAAAAGTGAATTAAAAAAACCTTTTCATAAAAAGCCAGAAACTGAAAATTTAAAATTTCCTGTTGCTGATAATTTTTCTTTTGTTAATAAACTGTTTCATAAAAAGCCAGAAACTGAAAAATATTTGGCATCTCCTGCTGCTAATAATTTTTCTTCTTTTGTTAATAAACTGTTTCATAAAAGACCAGAAACTGAAAAATATTTAAAATCTCCTGTTAATAATTTATCTTCTTCTGTTAGTAAACAGTTTCATAAAAAGCCAGAAACTGAAAATTATTTAGCATCTCCTGTTGCTGATAATTTATGTTCTTCTGTACCAAGCAGTGAATGGAATTGTCAGAATAATAGTGGTTCAAAAAGTAAACCTAAATCATTCAGAATAAATCACAGGCTACTAACTAATTCAAGAAATCAACAGATAGTAGTCTTTGATTTAGATGAAACTAGCAATAAAAATCCTGCCAGTCGGATTTTATTTGTTACTGCAAACAAATGTAAAAAGATAGTAAGGCATGAAGTTGAAGAAATTCCAGATGAATCAGGAGGTTCTGCTAAAATGTTCAGGTTTGTTTTTGTGTTATTTTGAGTTCTTACAAAAGCAATTATATTGCAGTATTTTATATATCTGAGACTGTAATCTAAGATTAAGCAGTATTATCTGAAATTTAAAAACAAATTAGAGTAATTAAATGTTCCAATGAATCACAACTAATAAAATATGAGAATGAAGTATAAGACTATTAAAAATGTTATATTGAAGTTTCCTTAATAGATATAAATAAAAATGAGGATGGACCAGTATAATAACTTAGTGAGGATTATCAAATGATTTTAATTAGAAATAAATTCATGTAATTGGGAATAGTAACTTAGCAAACTGGAGAGCATAATGGTTATTTTCTAACAATAAATAAAGAATAAACGATTCAAAATTAATGTAAACTGAAGATATTAAATAATTTGTTGTATATGATACTAGGAAAGTTTATATGCAATATTCCATAATAAAAAAAATATTTTCACTGAAAAGTAGAATTTTTGCATTTCATACCCAAATGCATTCTGAGGAATTCTTTTTGAAATTCAATAATAACTCATTATTTGAAATAAATTCATTACTGTGACTAGAGGTCAAACCTTTATTCTTTAATATCCCATAATATATGGAGTAATTGGGAATACTTCTGTAAATAATAGAGGTTAATTTTTTAAAAAAATTATAGAAGAATAGGTGCTGCTTAATAAGCCTTGCAAAACATGATTTTGAGTTCATAAAAGGCATAGATCTCTTCTGCATCTGAAATTATGATATTTTAAATTAGTAAAAATGAAAATCTCCACAAAATTTGCTCCCTTTTAGTCCAACTCATCTTGTATTCCATGAATAAAAAAGATAAACCTTTTCATTAACCTTATGAAAATTACAAGAAAGTAACAAAATAAACCTCTAAAAGAAGACATTTTTATTTATGACTTCCTCTTGAAGTTCTATAGTTTATTTATGTTACAACTTATGTGCCTTGCAGTTTAAAGAGCTATTTTGTTGTATTTGAAATCTCAAATTATTATAAAAATTCAAAATTTTTCTTTTGCTTGGTTCTCCAAAAATTCTAAAAATGAAAATAATAGCAGAAATGTTAATGTTATAAAGCAACTTTTTATTTATTATTTAAAATATTTTTTTAACAATAATTAGGCTAAAACATATCCCTACTTTGGGATTATACTGTATACCTGTCAACAATTGCAAAAGGGTGCCAATTCTTGGGTCTTGTTATAATGAAAAGCAATTTGCGGATATTGGCGCAGAAACTACCTTCAGACAATAATATCGTGTTTTGACGAAATGGGTTGATAGGATAATCCTAAAGTATGAAAATGACCATACCAATATATCTATTCCAAAGCCATTTTGTTTTCATCTATTACATTATTATTTATATAATTTTTATGGTGGAAGGAAGATACTTTCAGATAAAAATTCATTATAGTGTTTTTTTGTGTTCAAAAATGCTAATTTTATTTTCTGTTACATTCAAAATGTGTTTTGAAAGTTGTTGTAAATTATCCATTAAAAATATTATCTTTAAAACTTGTCTGATTAATTTAAATATAAAAAAAATTAATTTCTCACATTTAAATTTTAAAATGAGTATTTCATTTTTGATAATTTAAATATTTTTGGAACAGGTTTTTTTACAAAATTTTTTAAATCATATTGCACAGTTTGACTGTATGCATACTGCATTCAATTTTGGAATAATTGTGTTCAGAGAAAGATAGATGCATTTCAAAACATGATTTTTTTTTTAAAAAAAAAGATTTAGAAAGGTTGAAAATGTGCAAAATTTTTCTTTGTTGAGATTGAATTTTTGATAATTTTACAATTTTTTGATGATTACAGCACATTTTGTTCATATATTTTGTATAAAAGAAGAAAAAAAAAGAATGAAATAATGCTTGCTTTGCAACTATAAAAATATAGATATTTTGACGGAAAAATTTCACGTATTTACTTAAATTTAATAAAAATAAAACCAATAATTAGAATTTGAAAAAAAGTGAATTTCATCATATGGTACAACAATTTTGTAGTAAATGAATAAAAAAAAGTTAATACTGATATATCATTTTTCTTCATAGTATTACGAAAATACTCTTCGAATACTTACCAAATATTTAGTCTTATTGTAAACGAGTGGGTATTCATTTATGAGAACAATCCATACAAATACTGCTTAAATTATTTATTAAAGGTATTCCATTACTTTGGAAGAAGAAGAAATTGGAAAAGCACTGGGTTTAACAGAGAAAGAAGCAAAATCAGCTGCTATTGAAAATGCTGTACAGTTTTTGCAAAACCATTTTTACACAATTAAAGTAAATGTTTTTATTTTTATTATTTTAAATTATACTTTTTATCTATTATCTGTGAATAGCAATGGATTTATGTATTTCATTTAACTGTGTGTAAAATGTAATATATTTACATATTGAGAGTACATATTGCAGAATTCCGTTCACATTTTGAATATTGGTTATTTAGTCATAATACTTTGATATTTGTCACTAAAGTTATCTGAAGTATTCATCACTATAATATTTTAACTATAACAATGTATATATCAGTGTAAGAAAAATCGCCTTAAAAAGTCAATTATTTAATATAATATAATGCTTACATGAAGCCATTAAATAAACATACAATTTAATTAATTCATTATTAAAATAGTGAATCACTAAAGACGATTTAAATGTAAATGTTGTATTTATCTAATATTCTGTATTTTTAATATTATTTGCCTTCTGAAAGAGTCTATGCTTATTTTTAAAATAAAAAATTAATGTATTACAATAATATGTTACCTTTGCTTATTAGTTCATCTTTTTAGTCTTTAGTAGCAACTCATAACAGTTGCTAATAAAAATATATTCTCAAAAATGCTTTTTTTTAAATACACAGCTTGCATTATTATTCTGTAATATTAGCTTTTATTATTAGTCTTCATATAAATTTAAATTCTTAGATAAATTACCTTGTTTTAGATGAAAAATGAAACCAAAGAAAGTTTCATTATTAGTCGGAGTCATATATTAAATGCTGAGAATCCTTCAAGTGTTCTATCTGAAAGCAATATTGGCTGCAAGATGTTGAAATCGATGGGATGGACAGGTGGTGGTATTGGAAAAGTTGGTGGCATAACAGAGCCTATTGCGTAAGATAGAAACTTTTTTTAATTTTTGAGTAATATCTCTATATAAAACACTAGCGATCATGGCACAGTAGTTACTTACTTAGAATAGCAATATTCAAATATCAACAAATTATTATACAAATTTCAGCCTGCTCCATCCATTGAGTATTTTTGCAGGTGCATTAAATGATTCTTCAGCTAATGAAGTTAAAAAAAAAAACATTAGAAATTTTTTGGAGATGCTTCATCTTTGCACTAAAAAATGCCTGTGGACAGAGGAAAGAAATACACATAAAACAAAAAATAATAATCAAGCAAAGTAATAAACTAAGCCATCTTGAGATAAATAATCATGATAAGGTTTCCAATTAATAAATGGTTTCCCGACAAGCACATCAAAATTGGACCATGCATCCAAAAACTGCTATCCTGGATGAATACCAGAAATGATAATGAATTGCTTTTAAAGACTGCAAAAAAAAAAAAATAATAATAAAAAAATTCAAATTGCTTTCAAATATTTCAATTTAGCGATCATACATTAATTTTAAATCTAACCATATCTTTATGACTTGCCTATAAAAATTGTTTTCATATTTTCTCAAACAATTATCTTATAAAAAATTATCTTTACATTATTTTAAGACTAAAATAATCATATTTTATCAATTTTATTTCTGCACAATTTCCTCTTTAAAAGAAAAAATATTTTAAACTCAGTTTAATATGATATCTGAAGAATTTTTTAAAAAATGCTTTGGTGGAATTTTATTTATGCATCAAAACATTCAATGGCATGTTTTTATCAGCCAGTAACTCAGTAATTAGATTGAATTCATGTTTTCCAGTCATATTAAATTAATCATTTAACAACCCAAATAGTCAATAAACTAGACCAATGAACTGGTCTCTAAAAGTGGCAAGTTAATTAATAATTTACTTTTTATTTTTGATTATCTGAAAAACCAATTAAGCATCTCTTCTCAGGATAAAATCATTAGTCAGTTAAAGATGTTAGTAACTACTTTGCTAATCATTGATTGTTACAGAATTAGCTAATCTTTAAATGTGTCTACTAATATCTTTAATCGTAAAAATTCTTAATTTTCTATTTTTTTAATCTTAAATTAACCCATATTAATTTATTTTAAAATTTTATCTTACTTCATGATTTAAATCTCACTTTTTTATTTAATTATTTCTAACATATCCTTTCAAAAGTAGATGACTAATACAGTTCTTATAATCCAAAACATAGATAAAAATTCCTAATATCCACAGTATTTTTTCAATGATGCATAAGATTACTTTTCTAAATTGACGTATTTTGAAGAAATTCCTGTAAGAATTTTTTTAGTAAAAACATTGAGGAAAAAAACTTTTCCTACTTTTGCTCTTGAGTGAATATATTTATTCCACCTTCATCATCATTTAGAAATCATAATCTTCCATGGGAAAATAGATTCATATTATTTCAAAAACTGTTTTCTTTCTATCAGTCTACTTGTTCTAAAATGAGTCACACATATTCATGCTTGCACACAGAGGGAGAAATGGGTAGATAAAATAACATTCTGTGGGCACTAAGGCAGTTGCATTTTTTAATTATAAAATGTTCTGAATTACGAATTCAAAAGACCAGTGATTAGGACTCCAATCAAGTTTCTGTTTGCTTCCCTCAAAATGAAATGTGACACTTTGACTAAAACCTGTGTTTAGATATTGTTTAATTAATTTTTTAAATTCCTATAATTTTTTCTTTTGTTTATATTTAGGCGATGAAATTATAATCTATTTTCTAATTGACATTTCTTTTAATTAGATGCAATATTCTCAAACACATTCATCCATCAGTATTAAAAACCTGTAGTTCTGGTATCTTTCCATATTGAATGTAATAAAAATAAAATGAAGATATTGTATGATATGTGAATTATATGATAAATAAAGTCTATGCTTTCTCATTCTTCCTTCATTTAGCAAAAAGTTTTCTAGATTTCAGAAAAACCCCTAAAGTTAAAAAAAAAATGTTTAATTAGATAATTTTTGGAGCAAAAGCAGTTTGTCTTATGCATTTTAAATTTTTTAATGAAATATATTTTGTAACAAAACTGATGAATTAGTATATACTTTTAGCTAAGTACTAAAAAAATTATATTGATCATTGTAAAAAAAAAAAAAAGTCTGTTCTCGATAATTTAGGATGTCAAAGAAAGCTGTTGGTAAAAGAAATTAAATTAATATTTCTCTTTTGAAAGATGATGATTATATTCTTGTGTAGTTATCTATTTTGATGACAGCAGTACTAAAATTAGAAGAATTTTGTTGATTTTCTGCAGTGTAACCTGTGCATTCTGACAACTGGAAAATTTCATCATTTTTTGTTCATTAATTAGGCATTGATAAATTGATATCATTTCTATAAGTTATTACTGCACTAGAAACAAAATAAAGTAATAAATTAAAATTCAGTTATCATGAATAAATATTAACTATGCATGTACTGGTTTTTTTATGTGAAAGAGTAAAATATGTTTATTTCAGAGCAACTGACCATAAGTTTGGGCATGGTCTAGGCTTTTCTGAAAACAAGGCACAAGAGAAAAGTTTTAAGCAAAATATAGAAGCTTTATTGAAAGATTTCAGCCGATCCAATACAACCAGTGACCTGATTTTTTCTACTGAATTAGATAAAGAAGAAAGAAAAGAAATACATAAGTAAGAATAAAAAAAGTAATTTTTAAAAATTTATTTTAAGGGACCTCTTTCAAAAGATTGTTTTATAAAAATGTTAATTTAGGAACAATACTTAAGTATGAATTAGAAGTCTGACCAATTTCATACAGAGAATATAATTTTACAATTTAATGCATTTGATAATAATGATACCAATTGTGCATGCTTGATAAATAATTCTCTCTATTATTCTTTTTAAACATTAATTCTGGATTTTATGGAAAGTGAAAATTTAAACCAAAAGATGAAATGCTAAGAAAAATATTTTATACAGTAACATTGATATGGTGTCTATTGTAGGTTAGCTACACGATATAATCTTATAAATAGCAGCCGTGGAAAAGGTGAGCAAAGACAACTTTTTATAGGAAAGAAATTTTCACCAATGGAGTTACTGGAACGATTAATTGAAGCTGGAGGATCAACACCTAAATATGATTTAGAAGACAGATCAGTTCCAGAAAGTACATCAGTTTCACTGTAAGTTTTTTTAAAAAATTTGTAGTATGGCAAAGAGGCATCCAACCCACTTTTTTTCTTATACTTTGAAATTTTATTCAGAAGACATTAATACCTTTCATTAAAATAAAGTGCAAATTTATTAGTTATGAAAAAGTAGGAATAAATATTTACTGAGATGCTGCTTAAAAATACTTTAATTTACTTGTTAATTAAATCTAATTTATAAAACTGATTTTCTTTTGTCAAGTTGTACATTAAATAAATTATTAAATCATATATTATATTTTGAAATAGTACATTCAATCATGATTTTAAAAAATTTAAGTTGGGATACAGAATATAGTTGTATGACTTTTTTTTTTTTTTTGGTTTTAAAAACTTATGTAACTGCTTCTTCACTGCAGGACTGGACTGACGAAAAGTTGTTGCCTGTGCAAAATTTACTTGCGAAACCTTGATACAAATTACTTTAATTAAAAGTAATAGTTTATTACATTGAATTATAGATTTAAGGGATATATGATAATGATAAATTATTTTTATGAAGCTAACATCTAATCACAAAAATAACCATTAAAAAAGCTTACTAAATTGATTACAAACATTTTTTTTAAATTAAATTTCTTAAGAATATTTTTATTTCATTTTTTTATAATTTTTTTTGTCAAATTTGGATTTGATAAATAAAATGAGGTAAATAATTCTTGACTAATGCTATTCACATTTTATTATTATTTTCATCTCTCCTCGCATAATACCAATGAAAATTGATAATACTTACACAATTTTTCAGAGCATAAATTTTTTTAAATATAATACAAAATCTTTTTAAATACATTTTTATATTAATCAACTTTGGCTTTTTAAAAAAAAGGTCTTATGTTTGTAAAAAGTGTAAACTTTTTGTTTCTTTTCACAAAAGAAACAATGACTTTCTATTAAAGCTGAACTATTAATTGCAAATATATTGTGATTCTAAGTATTCAACTAATTTACAGTTTTTGTATTTTATTGCAAACAAAGATTTATTGGTCTTGGATTAAAAATGAATTAGCCTTCCAGCAATATATAGCTTCTCAAGAATGAAATCAGCTTGAGAAAATAAAAAATGACTGTATTTTAAGTAATAAATAAAAACATAATTAAATAGCAAAAGAAACCACATACGGAAGACCCCTCCCCTTGTAAAACTTGATTAAATTCATAGTTTCCTAATTTGAGATGTTTTGAAACTGAGCTATTATATGATGAAATATTTGAGTGCTGTTGTCAAACTATCATTACTAAAAATTATTTATGTAATTTTGCAGAGTGAGAGGCTTGCAAACAAAAAGTTCTCAGCTGTTTTATTAATTGCAGTAGCTTTTTTTATCTAAACTGATTTGAATGCAACCGTAAGTTAAAAATCTTTTTTGATTAATCATTTTTGTTTACTTTTAATTTAAAATTTTATTATTTATTTTTATATTAATTTATTTAAATAATAATTTTGTATATAATCAATATAATTAATTAATAATATGTATATAATAGTTTCCCTCTTAAAAATAGATGAATGATATGTGTTAGTATTTAATTAATTGCTGCAAAATGAGAAAAACAGATTATATGTAAAAGATTATGTTGGAATACTTTTATAAAATGTCAATTGGTTGCTGCCCAGTTGAATTGGAAGTATTAAAGAAAGTAGTTTCTGCCACTGGAGAATTAAAGGTGTAATTTAACAATTTTGATACAAAAGTTAATCATGACCACCATAATAATATTAATTTAATAGTGTTCCATTTTTTCCTTTGAACGCTGATTAAAAATTGGAATATTTTTTGGTCAATTTATAAAATTTCCAATAATAATTCTTCAAAACTAACATTTTCGATGCATTTAAAAATCAAAACTGCTTTGAAAATCGTATCACATTTCATGTAACTGAATTCATATAAAAATATGTATTAAAAATAAATACATTCATTGATTTTTTTTTTTTTTTGGTTTTCCCAAGTTGAATATGATTTTTATTTTTTGTGTATTATACAACATTTCACAGTTCCTATATTTAATATGATTCATTTAATTAAATATATAAGCTATATTTGTATGCTGTACGTTTTATTTGCTGAATGGAAAATATTTATATACATTTATTATTTTAATTTCAATTCAAGACTGACAGTTGACTTTTTTTTTCCAGATGAACACAGCCATACAATGTTAAACTGGAAGGAGATATTTTACTTGTAAATTTTCATTGAACACCTTGTGAATAGTTGTTCTATTCCAATGTAAATAAATCATATGAATGTTTTATTGTAAATTAATAAAAATTTGAAATTTTTTCTTTTGAATATAATTAATTTTGCATACAATGTCTTTTTATTCATAATATATAATTGTTATTGAATTATATACAGATACATTAGTCTCTAAAGAAATGATAATTTTTTTTGATAGCTTCAATTTCAGATTGTTTTGTTAAAAGTCATTGCAAAAAAATAGATGTTATAATTGTTTAGAGAGTTTTTACATGGGTACTAATAGTACCTAATCATATCACAGGTTTCTAAAAAAGATTTTCTATTATGATATAAACTAATCAATAGATATGTTTTCTTTTCTTTTGCATCAAATGACCTGCAAGTGTGTGAATTCAATGTTTCCTTTGCAAACAAGAATCATGTTTATTATCTTGTTGATTAATGAAAAGTGAGAAATTTAAATTTGATCCAGCATCATAAAGATATATAACAGGTGTAACAGAATTTACGACTGTAACTTCTGGCTTATAAAATAAACCTATTTAGGACATGTGATGTTTATCTATAATGGTGAAGAAATCAAGAAAAATAAAAATTCTGTTAAGCATACAGGAAATCATAAAATAAGTGGTACCACTTTTATCTGTTATCATTGTTCAACATGCCTATTTGTTAGTTATATCAAATATCGTGCCTGAAAAACTTTTATTGTATTTAACATATTTTTATGAGAAATTTTTTAAATTAAACTATCCTTAGTAACAGTAAGAAACATGTATTGATAACAGAATTTACTTTTTTGCTAAATAATTATTAAAAGAAATTTGCAAATTTCCCATTTTAAACTCGTGAATATAATTTTTGCAAATCAAAAAGTCATAAAAAGACACGAGGTGCTTGTACAAAAATAAATACAAGGTATTCAATCCATATTTCCTACAAATACACATCATTACTCTGTTGCAATTTGAATTTAGCCACAACAGTTTTTGTTCATGGCCATTGATTAAAATCTTTTATCAGAAAATTTAAGTGTGAGAGAAAGAAATGAACCATTTTAATTATTATGGAAAGTTCTAATAACAAACTGCCACATATTAGTAATAAAAGCTTTTCAAAAAATGCTGATTGTTTTTGTAGATTATAATTTTATGATTCATTTTTGTAAAATGTAGTCTAATGGTACATGCAAAATAATTTATTTTTTTTCGTATTTCCATTTGGGAAATATTAAAAACAAAAAACATTACCATATAGTATGCTTAAGAAATTATATCCTACAACTGATTCCACTTTTTTCTTCTGTTTTTTAAGATATCCTTATCTATTTTATTTTGAAATGAATAATACAAATGTTGATTGTTTTAATAAATTCAGTAGAGATAGCATAAATATATATATTTTTTAATAAGTCATTTCCCCATTTTCTAACTAAATTTTTAATTAATGTAATGTTATTATTATTATTTTTTGTCATAGATGCTTTGGAGAATGTTTTTTAATCATCTTTCTGTTTCCTTTTCTTATAAGAAAATGTTCAGAATATTTGTGTTAAAAAATTGAACAACTAAGGATTATGTTTATGATTTCATATTTTCAATTAATATTTCAAAATTAGTAGCACATTAATTTATATTGCATTATATATAAAGAAAGGAGCAAAATAAAAAAAATCTTGTTTTAGACCGACTTTTTTAACCTTTCTTTATATCACCGATAATGTGAGTTAAAAATTGTTAAGAACTTTCTAATTTTTTTCGGCATAAGATGTGAATTTTTTTCTTGTTGGTCTCCTATAAATATTTTTTATACCTATATACATATCAAATAAATAATTTTAAAATGCTAAAAATTATGTAATTTTTTTACATGTTCCTAAAAAGAAATCGTATTTAATTTAAAATATTCACTAATAAATTTACTTAAATATTAGTGTGTGTAAAATGCAGTACTCCCTTTTCAGATAGATGGCATCTTGATCATGTTTTGAATAGGATCTTGGTTCAGTGATGTAATTTTGTTCTCCATTCATGTTTTTCTGTATTGATCCCTTGTCTCCAACTTGAATATTTAGATCTAAAGACACAAAATAGAATGTCAAAACAAAACTTAATTATTGGAATTAAATGATATGACTTGCCAACACTTCAATAAATAGTACAACAAAGGTATTAAAAATATTTCAGTTTGTGGGATGAATATGAAAATGAATTAGCTAACACTTTTAATCATGTATAAAACTATGTCAGGAAAAGAAAGAAAAACATTGTTCTCAAAGATCTAGAAAGTTGAAAATACGAAAAAAAAAAATCTGCTATGCACATTTTAACGTATTATGTCAGAACATCATTTCTTGAATGCCCAAGCACCACGTGCTTGTACAAGTTAAAATTATATTTTTATTCATTTGAATAAAAATATAATTTAACTATAATTTGTTTTTTAATAAAAATATAATTTAAAATATAATTTGTTTGCAATATTAAAGTGACTCATTGAATGAGTCACTTTAGTATTGCAAACGATTCAAAGAACCTTGTCTAGCATTTATTGTTTAAAAAAATATCCCATTTCCTATTTATTTCATATTATATAATCACATGCACAAAATGGCATTTTTCTGGGTTTTATTTGCCGTAGTAATTAACTTATTTTTTAAAATCAGAGCTTTTGTAAATGTGATGGCAATGTATTACTAAAAACTGATTTTTTGAGATGCTCGTACAGATAATAGAATTTTTTTTTCGCCAACCATTTTTTGTCGAAGACAAAAAACATCATTCCCAAAACAATATGTTCTGACATAATAACAATAATAATAATAACTATTATTCTATTGGAATCAACTAGTCTAGAATTTATTTACATCAAATATCTGATAAGCTTGAGTACAAAAGATATTTCAATGACAGTCATTGCTGAAAACATTTACCATGTCATTTATCAAAGAAATTGACAATTGCAGCCTATTAAATATTACTAATCACCTTGAAAAGATGCAGCTAAAAAGGGTTAGCTAACTGTAATTCAAAAGACTACTCAGAAGCATTTCTAAGGTTTCTCAGTAGACTGATCCGTATCCATAATCTAACAAATATGCAAATGGTTAATATTTTATTATTCCAGTTAAAACATATTTTCAGAGCTTGAAACTGATAATATAATTGATAGTTTGAGAAGAAAAGAAATAAAAATACTATACATTTCAAAGAAGACACTATCGATTATCATTCTCAGCAATCTTGCACAGAAGACAACTAAAAAGGTTTATCTAAAAAGACATAATTTTAAAACAATGAATAAGTTAAGAAATATTACTTTAATGAAAAATAATTATTTAAGAAAGAAAATATTGGTCTACAGTAATTTTCATGTCATTAAATAAATAAATTTTCTTTAGAACGACACAAGGTTGTTAAAAAAATATTCCAAGACGTAGCCATTCTTGCTCTCTTACTTACATTTTAATCACAAACAAGAATAATAACTTAGACATTAGTGAAGCACATAAATAATAATATCATATTATTACCATAACATAAGACAATTATAAAACATCTTAAAACGAAATCACTAATTTATTATTTTATTTTTTAAGCATTATTAAAATTTTTTTTTGGAACAATTAATTATTATAATAAGGAAACTCTTAATTTTACATTTTGCTAATTCTGACATTGATTCTTTTTTAATATAAGTTCTATCATATTAATGAATACAAAAATAATTAGGAATCGATACTACTTGTTGTACCAATATAGAAGGTTTATTAAAGACATTAAAAAAAAAACAAGAGCAAAACTAAACTTTCAGAACCAAAAATGTACAAAAAATTTTAAAAAAAAGAACTAAAAGACAGTTTTATTTATAGGAGCATTGAAGTATTCCATAATGCCTAATGATATCCAGGTTGATTACCTTTAATAAAAAGACTAATTTCTTGATTTGGTTAAATATAAGTCAACTCTTAAATATACAAATACATTTCACTTCATAATACTTTATCAATCTTTCTCCTATACTTTCATTTGATTTTAAACTGAACATACACATAAAGGGACTTTAAAGAAAATAGTTTTTATACTTCTTAATGTGCATTTATAAGACATTCAGTTATTTAGTTTGTAATGAAGTTTTGCAGATTGATTATACTATTTAAAGCTTCTCAAAGCATAGTATAAAATATAACACTATAGAGCCCTTATCACAAGCTAGTATTGCAAAGTCCTCGCCTCTTCATTTTATCTTTTAAATTAATAATATCTTATACTTAATTCATTGCTACTTTTTATGTCCTTGAACAATTTCATCAATTTAAAAAGCACTGCATACATTTAAGATTTAAAAAAAAAAATATTACAATGGTAAATATAAGTGTGAAAGAGAAATCTTACAACTGAACATATTTATATATACTTTTAAAAAATCAGCATTAACTTTATTTTCAAAAGGGAAGTAACTTATTTTTGCAGGAAAAAATTAAAAATAGGCATTTGTAAAGAATAGTATAGTTAATACTGAATGCATTTTTTTGTTTTTCATATCAATTAATATGCATCATTCTGTTATTTTTTCATTAATTATGATGTTGAAAAAAATTAAAATTTTCTCTCTGCATATATTTGTATCATTTTTAAAATGAAAGTTCAGCTTTTTTTTATAAAACATAATTTCTGAAGTTTATTTTCAACATTTAGCGAAATCTTTAAAAAAATTTGAACTTACTTTACTCACATCCGAGTATCAGATATTGATGAGGCAGATATTTATTTTCTCTGTAGACGAAGAACACTGGAAAAGATGAGAAAAGGATGCTTATTGTCGGCAACTCAACCAAATTTGTAGATCTGTCCACTAGTTGGCATTAGTGGCGAGCAGGTTACCTTTGTTCTGATGCCGCAGAGCCAACAGCCAATCACGGCGAGCGTCACAGCGAGGGCGATGCCTCATCACACATGACTCACCCTCCCTCCTCCCCAGCCCGCTTTTCGAATCGGGAGCAGCGCTGAATCGATACAGCTCTCTGGATTTTACGCAATTTCTCAAAATTATATCTCCAGGAATACCTCTAAGATCTAGTGCTTCAGAAGACGGGGATCACCGGACCCAATTCGGTGGACCTACACCGACCCCGGGCCGATCGGATCGACTACAAACTGCTTCAGATTTCCACAATTCCAGAAGCAGACAGAAGATATCGCTGGCATCCATGTTGACAAGAACTAGGCTCGCCCGGTCTCACAGTCAGCTGGCGTCGCTTGTGCTCTAACATTGTCTGGGTTGAATTGAGAATAACTAAACGAATATTTGTGTGTGTATTTACTCAAATCACTTTGAAGGATTACTTTGGATGGTAGCGAATGCGTTTTTTGGTGGAGAATCTACTTAAAAAATAAAATCCGTTTGTGTGTGGTATCTAACGAACGCGAGATGAAATTCTTGTGCATTGGAGTGTCATATGAAGATAGTGTTTTCGTCGGATTCCACCGTAAGTCTTGACGCTTTGTGTGCTGGTAGAGGAAAATGATTCGATGTTTTTATTGCTGTGATTAGATATATCGTTTTACTTATCCTTTTCTTAAAGTTGAATTTTTGAAACATGCGAAGATCCTGACGTCAAAAACTGCATCTCGGCAGTGGAGGATTGGCATGGCTTGCGGCGTGTCTGTGTTTTGAAGTTCGTGGATAAAATCGATCGACGTCTATCTCGAGCTTCTGGTCTAAACTGCAATTTCCAATACCCTATCAATTAAGTCCCGCGGGTTATTTTTGTATAAATATTGTATTCCATATTTGTCTGTATCGAAACTGTTTTGAAATGTGAGATGTGTAGTTTGTCGGTATTAAACAAAATGTCGCAACTTCTTGATGTGTGATACGAGTGAACTTGATAACACAGGAAGACAAGGACGGCCCCCCATGAACAAGCCGGACATTCCTGTTACTGGTGGCCAGCTGATTGACTGGGCCAAGGAACAACAGCAGCTGCTATATCTGGACAACGCACGCGGGGAACGTAAGTAACCACAGTTTCTGTTTTTGTTTACTTGGCTGTCAACCGTGACTGACGCAGTACCCCATACAGGCCTTATTTAACATATATGGATAATATTCACTCTTTATTATTCCTCAGATTAGAAATCTTCTGAATTATTTTATTTATGAATCTAGTATTTTTTGCACATAATTTATTTACAATTTTAATTAATATTTTTAAAAAATCAGTAATCATTTTCTTGGTTAAAAGGAAATCCAAGGCATATGTTTGCATTTATGAAAATCATAATTTTTATTATTTTTAAAAATATTTTTTAATTTTTATTTAATTTTAAAATGAGCCTTTAAGGCACCTTAAATTATTGAACTTTTTTTATAGCAAATCTTAGCTTTAATTGTAATTATCAATATTATTTTTATTTGATAGTTGGAGTGTAATTTCTGTTATTGTTATAAATATGAAATTGTAATTTTTACTTTTATTTTCAAATTTAAGATAATTGCTTTTTAGGTTATATAATATTTTAATTAATACACTATTAAATAACAAATATTTGTGATTAAGCACTTGTGAAGCATTTGTGATTAAGAAAGTTTGAGTTTATCTAATATATCTAATAACCTAATACCTAAATAATATACCTAATTAAATTAATTAGATTTATAATAAATATATTTATATACTTTTATGGTAGGGGATTAATTAATTCTTTTTCACCCAATCTCACAATCCATTATTCTTGCATTATTTTTTATGATATATGAAGTACATTTAAATTGTTAGAAATTTTTGTTGTTGATGATGATTAGATGAAATATGAGTGATTTGCAAATATGAACATCACATACATTATTTATAATTGCACTTAATATTTATTGGAATTTAATTATACAGTTGATAATTTTGGTAAAGAATTTAAATAGCACTATAAAAGAATTGTGATGAATAAACAGTAATCATAGTCAAAATAAATATTAAAATTTTGTGGGCGATTAATATATATTTTTATAAAAATTGTTTTTAAAGCATTTTTTAAAGAAATTTTTGATTTCTTTTGTAATGTTTTGATTTAGCTTCTGTAATTAGGAATAGTTCTTTGCAAAACATTTAATTGGCTAGCTGTTATTTTTCAGATTTTAAAATAGCTTTTGAAATGTAGAAATGTTAGTTGTAATCAGAACATACTGTTTTTTTCAACATAATCTATTTCTGATTATGCCCATTTCTCATAGTAAGATATAATCTTAAAATATGTTGTTTTTATCGAATTCTATAATATCCTTAATGTTTTGTATGTATGCATTATCATTTAAATTTTTAATCTAATTTGGTCATTATATT
This sequence comes from Argiope argentata, assembly GCA_026289955.1. Taxonomy (NCBI): domain Eukaryota; kingdom Metazoa; phylum Arthropoda; class Arachnida; order Araneae; family Araneidae; genus Argiope; species Argiope argentata. Next base: position 2,338,984 of record JAOUZG010004552.1, on the reverse strand, counting down.
CATATTTATTTTTTGAAGTAATGATTGAAGTAAAGTAAAATAAATTAGCCATGTATTAATGTTAATAGATAGGAAGTTAGCGTTGCAAAATAAAAATGAAACTATTTTTTCAGGTAAACATGAAGTCTCTCTGTTGCATATTTCAATTATTTAATAATGATTCATATCTTCCTTTAGCTGAATTTTTTGTTTTGATAGCATTGAAGGAACTGAATATTCTGGTCTAAAGAACTTAATGCTTCAGATATTTTTTATTAAAAATAGTAATTGTAAAAATTTAAACTCATTAGTCTTTCTTTAAATTATTAATTTTATTTTTTATGGTCAATATTTTATGAAGTATTTGATTAAAACATGAAACATGTGTATTTTACAAACTAAAGCACTTTATCGTCCATTTTGCAAAATAGATTTTGGAATTGTTATCATTTAAATTACTAGTAATTTCCATGTTTTAATCTTTAAAAAAATGTATAATAAGAGGTCCGATAATAAAAATATTCTATTTATAAAATTTCTTAAAAGATTCTGCTGGGGAAAAAATGAATAAAGCAAATTATTTCAAATCGATCCTATCATTATAGTTCTTTTGCATATTCGAATTGTATGCTGAGCATATTTTTGGCAATATTTTAACAATGCAGTTTATATAAGTACTAAATTTTCATAAAAAAATACTTTGTATATTTTTTCTAGATAACTAAATAACATAAATTGTAATTCTTATAAAGTATGTAGCCATCAAACATTGATTAGCAGTTAATATGAAAGTACTTTATCTTAAGAAACATGTATAATCAGTTTAATGAAAGATAGGATAACTTTTATTATTCCTGAACTAATTATAATAACTTCATAATTATGTAGATATTTTTCCACTTAAAAGGGATGAGTAATTTTGTGATATTTAATATTTAAAACAGATTTTAAATTGTGAATTTTGAAATAGTTAAACAAAAAAGAGAGTTTGAGTTGAGATAGTAGTAAGATGAATTGTGTACATTTTTATTTATAGCAGTTAACATGAAAAAAATATAGAGTAGTTATTATAATCTTTATAGGAATTTGTCATAAAAAATCCTCAGAAGGATTTTTTTATTTGTTACAGTAAATAAGTGTAGGTAATAAGATGTTAATTTATTTTTTGTATTTAAAGCATCTCAATATGAGATACTTTTATATTTGATTATTGTCGAGGTAATGAAAATTAACACTTCTTGCTTTGTATTATTTTAAGACTCTTGATAACAATTATAGTTATATTTGAATATCTTGATAATTCACCTGTTGTTGCCTTGATTGCTTATTTAAATTAGAATATCTATGTCTTAATGGTCGAATTTTCCTTGGCAATTTTCAGATTTCACCAAGATTATCTACTCCATTGCACATAATGCAACTATCTTGCTGGTATAACTCTGTTATTTGATTATAAAACTAATGATAAATTGACGATAGTTTTGATGAATTTACATCCAAATGTATTTGCCTAGTTAAATTTGAATTGCATTTCATGGCATATATTAATAGTTTGTGATTTGCCAAAAATGGTGATTAAGCTTCAATTTAAATGTCTTGATTGTTTATAATTTGATGAAAGTTATCTAATTGTCTTATAAAATATTTTGCATTATAGAAATAGGTCTATTTAGATTTACTTTTTGTTGATGAAGGTATTAGGATTAACAAATTATTATTAAGGATTAACAAATTATTATGACTAATACGTCTGTGTTATTTTATGTTTTCTTGTCACTGCACAAAATGATTTATTTCTTTTAGTCTTTTATTGCCCTCTTCTTATTTATTTAGTATTCTCATTAATTAATCATATTCATAATTTAACTTTCTTGTCGAAAGTTGTATATTCCCTTATTTCATAGAATATTGTTGAAAAATTGTATATAATTGTTATTTTCTAGGTTGATATATTTTTCATATTATCCTAATGAAATTGTTTCTATTATTTTTAAAAGACTTTGTACATAAATAATTATGCAATTGCTTGTTTGTAAGAAGAAAAAAAAATTAATGTTTTTCTACTTCTTTGGTTTTACAGAGATATATAAAATGTCCAAGTTTTCATTCCATTACATATAAAGTAAAACTAATTCCTATTTAATGAAGTTACTGTGCCTGGCTCGTGTCATTAGGATTCAACAATATTTTGATAGACATTGTAATTTACAGATTAAGTTGATATGAATCTAAATTTTTATATTTTCTGGTTTGAATTGAGCATTTTCACTTTCCATTAATTTTTACCACTATTCTATTTTTAAGATTGGCATGAACAATTATCCATTAATTGCTTGCATGTTGAATTAAAGTCATTGTTAAATACCATGCATTTTAGTTATCAAAATTATTGTTGTTGATTGTGTATAAAGTTGCTGCCCTTTCTGCCATTATTTCAAAAGTTTAATATCCTTTTTTTTTTTTTTACTGTTATTGAAGTTATTTAATTTCAATATCAACTATCGTCTGCAATTAAAATCCACTTCTTTGAACACTTTTTATTACTGAAATTTACTTGTGAAAATCTATTCTTTTCCCATGGAATATCAATTTTTCAAGACCTTAAAAATCTGTTCTTACATGATAAAATGATATATAGATAAGGGAATGTTATTTTTGTTTTTTCTAGGACTAATATTGAATTGAAATATTAGAGATTTACAGTTATTTGATCTTTACTTGTCTTAATTTTTCTTTCACATTTCCTACAGTGATTTTTTTAAAACTTTAATTCTTGATCAACTCATTTTACTATTTACAGCAGAAAGTTCTTGCTCTCTGTAAAATGCTTCCGCATTTCAAATCTACATTTTCAAAAAGGAAGTATAAGTATGCTTATATTTTTGAGCAGATTTCAAACAAACAGTTGCTTCTAAAATGATATTGTTAAACTACAATATCAGACATCAAATGAAATAATTTAGTTGTTTAGAAATCAAATCAATATTTAACATAATATTAGCAGTATTGTTTGCAATTAAGGTAAGCTAAAGCTTTATACAATTTGATATCAATTGTATGTGTTTGTTTGTTTTTTACAAGATTTACAAATTTTACAAGAAAGCATTCACAATTTCGAATTTGTCTTAAACTGTTTTAATTGAGTCGTTAAAAAGTATTTAAAACCTATTTTCATTTTACATTGTTATTATTATTATGATGATGATTTTATATAAAAAAAAGTGCAAGGGTTCCACCAATGTGGACACCCAAAAGGCCTTCATCTATAAATCTGTGATCTAAACAACTATTTGGAGCTTAACAGAAATAATTAAAATGTAACAATGTAACTTACCTCTTAGCATACTTTGTCTGACACTCACATCAAATTACAAAATTTTTACTTTTAAGTCTTAAATTAAGCGACAGAATTAAGTATTTAGCAATGCAAAAATTAATTAGAAAAGCTTAAATATCTCAAATGCTTCTTATATTATTATAAGAATTTAAAAAAACCCAATAAATTTCTAAAGTAGGATGTGTTGTCTAATTAGGAAGTTAAATGAATTCATATGCCCGGGGATTTATATTCCTCTTAGAAAATTGAATCAATATATATTGGGCTGTATGCATTAAAAATATTTCTCATGCATAGGTTAATTTTATTTAATTTGTAAAGCATTTTTCCTACTTATTTCTATTTATCTAGTCTTAAAAATATTAATAATGGGCAATTATAGTTAGACAATAAAAATTATATTTGTTTTCTTTTATTTGGATTTCATTTTAACATTTTATTGGGGATATGAATCCAATGGAAAAAATTTTAACATTAGAAGCAAAAATAACAAAAATAAAAATTCTTTTAAAAAGTGAATTGATATTGATCTTTGATGATAGAATAAATACCAAATTTCTATGCTGAGTGTTGCATTGTAAATTTAAAAAGCTGTAGAAAATTTTTTAAAAAATTTTCAAATTTTGCTATAAAGCTTTGATTTTGTAAACAACAATTTCAAATTGTCTTCATTGTTATAAGGTTATATAAAGTAAACACTATTCTACCATACATCTCTAAGAAATTACATTATAAATTATACAAGATAACAAAATTATCTAACTTTATGCACAGTAAATTTAAATTTCTGAATATTCTGGTATCTGGTTCTGACAATTCCAAAATTATAATAATAATCAATTTTAATACTGTGAAAATTCCGAGTATTCATTTCTTATGTTATTACTGTATTGTTTGCGTATAATTGACAAAAAAAGAGCTATTCTCATTTAATTATTAACTAACTGAACATTTATTAAATCATCATTAAGGAGAAAGAAATTTTATGTATTTACTTCTAAATACCATTTGTATAAATTAAAAATTTGTTTTGTCTTGTTATTCTTTAAATATATTTCTTTTTAAAATTCCATGTAATGCTCTAACCAAAACATTACATTTTTTTTGTGTGTGTGTGTGTGTTGCACTAAATAATTAAAATAATCGTTTTAAGCTAAAATATCATAGTGTAAAATTGTATATTATTCGTTTAATTGTTTTTTAACTTCAAAATGTAATTTTATACAGCTTAAAATTCTGAATAATAATTTAAAAAAATATTAATCTGATAATTTTTTAGTTAATATTTAATTTTAATATTGGTTCTTTTGCTCTATTTGAAATTAGGATAATTATCTTTTGTAACTATTAAAACAATTTTCAATTTCTATCTGTCATGTTTCTGGTAGTTTTGATTTTATCTGTAAGAAGCTAGGGCGCATGTTTTTTTGTTGCTAATAGGAATATTAATCTGTTATGTTATCAATATCATAATTTTCTTATGTTTTGCATGCTACAATACAGAAACTTGTTTTTCTTTTCTTTTTTTAATGTTTAGTGTAAATAAAATTGAAAATTGGGTTTTAAAAAAAGTAACGTGTGAATAATATGTTAAATAATATGCCTGAATAATAGAATTTGTTTATTATAGTTTCTTCCCCCCCCCCCCAAATTAAATGTATTTTATTCTTTAAAGAGGGAAAAAGTAAAGCTTCCGCTCCCCTCCCAGGTTACATATTGTTGTCCTTGTATCTTAAATTTTATCTCAATTAAATGTGGAATACAAATGTAAATAAAATGTAGATATTACTATTAAGGGAACCTGGTAGTTATTGCCTTTTTAACCATTAAATTACCCTGAGTGATTCATATAATGTGTTCTAACACATCTTTCTTAGAAACTTATAGATCTAAACCTAAGCATAAAAATTGGAAGATGACAATGCTAATATGTGTTTTCATAGTGCTTTTTTCAGGTTGATGAAAATTACATATTTTAGAGTAAAACATTCTTTATCTTGAAATTGCAGAATATTGATATTGGGTATTTTCTTTAGCAACCAGTCTTTATTTGAAACTATGAGGTTTGTTTTTAATTAACTTTAATTCTACTTTGGATTAGTAGTAAGGCTCAGCTTCAGAACTGGGGGGGGGGGGTTAGGTTCTTGACCTGTTTCCAGGAACAACCATCATGTAACGTTAATGCATGTTAAATCGGCTCACAACGATTATTCTCTTGTATCGGGGAAAAGGGGTGTTGGCCTTATCATCTGACCTTGTTTCAAAATTATAATGTCTGTCCCAAAATAGTTCATGTGTTGCTTTAAAATGGGAGTTCATATAACTAAACCTAACTAACTTGAGTATGAATTCGAAAAAGAACGCCTGTTGAATTAACACTTCAATTCATTTTCTGACTTGAACTTTAAATTGGGAAATATAATAATAAGTATGCTTACAATTTGCATAAAATATTTTTAATGGGTAAGAAAAGATATTATTCCATTAATTGGCTCCCTTATAAAAATTGCCTTATCTTTGTATCAGTATTCAGTTTCTATGCAATTTTCCTTTGACACAATATTAAATCGTATTGGTGAGAAAAAATTCTTTTCCGAAGCTATTTGAATTACTTGTCATAAACTCTTAGCAATTGTGTTAGAATGTTATTTAAATAGTTAAAAAACTGGCAGTATGAAAAACTATTCCTTTTTAAACCTTTTCCATAAAGCAACAATTAATGTTATTTAATTTTTTCTTGTAGACAGATGCAAATTAGCCTATTCAATGTGTTAATTGAACCTTTTGGAAAATTTACAGAAAATTTTTTCTAAGCTATTGCGCAAACTGTTTATTCATTATATATATATATATATATATATATATATATATATATA
>JAOUZG010004552.1:2304312-2332392 GCA_026289955.1 Argiope argentata | reverse complement strand
TGTTGGAAATGAAACAAACAATTGATTTAATTTCTTTAACATTTTCAACTTCATTTTTTATCAATTTCTCATTTGTATTTTGAATTCTATTTCTTCTCTGATAGGATTGATTTGCTCTCAAAATTTGAGATAATTTCATAAGCTACCTTCCTTGTTTTTAGTGAAACATATTAGGAATGCACTTATTGTGGAATTGCATCTCTAATAATGTAATTACTTTGGGGGATAGATTTATTTCAAAAATAGCCAAGTAATAGCATTGCTCAGATTCTCAATCAATACATATTTCTATGTAGAAGTTTAGCTATGTATACTTTATTTTCTATAAATTTTTTTATCCGACCCAAATTAATTTTTTTAAACCCAATAAAAATTTTTTTATTTTGCTATTCTAATAATTACGATTTTTAAAACCTTGTTTATATTAATGTATTCCAGACATTTTGTGTTCGTGAGAGTGAGAGGGGCGGGATCTATTTAGCCTGTTTTGAAATGAATGACTTTTTTTTTATTATTATGGGATCCAAAATTGTATCTGTGCTTTGATGTCTTTTTAGATTAATCATTAACTTTTAACTAAGTTTTGATTCTTAGATATCTCATTGAAATTTTCAAACAATAATGTGATATATACCTTTATAATCAAGGTTACACTTGTTTATAATATTTAGACTATTTTGATTTATCTTATTTGTTGTAATATAATTAGAAATGTTGTCAGTCATGGTGGCAGTTTTGAAGTTTTTATATTGTTTTTCATTTCAGTAATTACTTTTGAAATATTTTCTATTTCTTCAAAAGTTTTTAGCTAATCATTATCATGAATGAATAGTCCTTTTAGTGAAAACCATTTGTACGTATATATGCATTTAAAAACATTATTAATCACATAATTATATATTTTTTATTTAAACTTTTATGTCATGCTGCAAAAGCTTAATTACTCATGGAATTAATTAAAAATACAATTTACAACGTTGCCTCTAAAAATATGTGGACTCATTGGTAAAATTACTTTATTGCCATATTGAAAAAAATAAATAATTACAAACCAGTCGTTCTCTTAAAACTAAATCGTATCATATGTACCTTGCATAGTAATTAGTTAAATATTGATATGATTGAGGAAAAAGAAACTTAACTGAATAAAATTATTTCTTAAAACAATAGACAAAATACTACTCTTAATTTTTTTTTGAAGTTTATAACCAATTTTAAATGAAAATTTATTATTATGTAAGTTTAAAAAACATGTAATGTATTCTCTCTCCTTCTGAGGGATACTTAATTTATGCCTCCTTTATACTTGAAAGAATGAAAAAAAAAAGCATTAAAAACTTTTTTAAGATTATTGTATTTTTTTCAATATGTAATTTTTATAAATAAATTTTATTTCCAAATTGAATTTCACGTTAAAATAATAGAGCTTTAGATATTTCGCTGAAAATTCAAAAATTGCAAATACAAAACAACTTTTCTTATATATATATATTATTTGCCGGTGATCATTATATGAATAATTGCATTAAACATTGAAAAGAAAAGCAAATCCCAAAATTATCCCCATTGAATTTTATTGAATCAGAAATGTGACACATTTATGCTAATGAAATTATTCTATAATTTTATAAAATTTGGATTTACTATATTAGAATTTTTTGTAGCACATGTAAGTAACTATGCATAAACCATTTCTGCTTTGTTTTACACTATACTACTTATAATAATTAAAGTTGGTATTACACATAAAATTTCTTTTTCTGGAATGTTTTGCAAAAACTACTACTTTGACAGTTATTTTGTATAAATCCTGAATACATATCTGCATCCAATTTATAAACCCTTGCTTCTAAAACAATTACTGCATATAGATTTCCTGGCTGTGGTAATTTTTGATTGGCAATTTTTCAATTTTTTCCCCCTTTTTATATTCATTTGGTATGAAAACTTCTTTTTTAGCTTGAAAGAAAATCTCTTTATAAAAGGTATTAAAATCATTTTCAGTCTTCTGCTTTATCATTCACTATGTCTTAGGAATTAATCAAATCATAGCTCTGTAGATGATTTTTTTGTTTGTTTGTTCAAGAAATGTTAAAATATCTGGTAATCATTGTTTTATGTATTTATTAAATGTGTTTCTTTTTAATTTAAAAATACAATGTAATGTAAACATATTTTTACTGTTATTGATATAACAAAATTCAAAGTAGTTTTCCAAAAAATAAATTTTATATAAAATCCTAAGGATTGGAAAACAATTCTAGTATAGCTGTTAAAAGGTATATACTGAAAAGTGTAATCGTTTGAGATAATTATATTTACATGCTGTGAATTATTTTCGACTATTATGTGAAATGTTTTATATTACTTGATGAAGATTACACACACACCCAAAGTAAAATATGTTCAAAACTTATTAAAATTAGAGGAAACATTAAACAGCAGTAAAATTGAGTATCATTTGGGGGGGGGTATGGTAGTTTCCAAAAATTTTATTTTTAAGTGTTATAAAAATGGTTGTATGATATTGTGCTCTGATGTTATGGATGGAAGCACCTAAATTTTAATTAATTTTTGTAATTGCATTTTGAACGATTTTTTATCATTCGATTTACCAATACTGCTCAAAACGAATATAATCATAATAAAAGTATTGTTTTTCTTTGTTCAAGCCCGATAATAGATTATTATTTATTTATTTGCCTTGAAATTAAAAAATGGAAGGTACGTAAAATGCATTCAGTACATAATTTATTAAATTACCTCTGCAATATTTAAAATCTTTATTTTATGCGTTTTTATTACAATTTAATTCTGTTTCACAAAACTTGGTCGTTTATTACACGTCTGCTTTTGATTTTTGTTACTTTGTAGTAGCTATATCTGTATTATTATTATCTTTGTTTTCACAAGTTTGTTCTAAAAGAATTGGCAACACTAGTTGCTTGTTGATGGAATAAAAATGATGTTGACATGATATAGCTTCGCTTCTTTTTAATGTGAAATATAATCTGCATTAATCATTCTGAAATTATAATAATGTTCTTACAACCTATCTTTATGAACTGAATATAACAGCGCCACTGCCGATTTTTAGATTCTCTATCTAATCAAAGTTCCTGACATGCAGCATTCCGCATTGCAGAATTACACTTCCAGCCTACATCCCGAATTCATGACTTATGGCTTAGCTTTTTAAAGTCGGTATTAAGAAAAGTCCGGCAAGAATTTTATCCAATTTTCGCGGCATAACGAAGGCTTCTTTATTAATGTCGTCATTCCGGGCATATTTTTGGGTTGGGAACGAGTCTTCGTCGGCGCCTCCAAGTCCTCTAATTTTGGTGTGAGGAGCGGTTTTTATGCGTGTTGTATTTATTACTTAATCAATCCACCTGACCGTCCGATGACGAATGTTTATTAGGCTAAGCAGATTCGAGGCAGACTGTCTCCCCGTCGTGCATCGATTGCTTACTTTACGTCCCTGACCTGTCTTTTAAAGGTCATCTGCGATTCCCGGAAAGAGTCTGGATGCGACATTTCATTCACCCGACTTCTGACCATGCCTCTAACTGTTGTTCTTTTTTTTAGTGGACAACGGCTTCGTATTTTTTCTGTTGTTATAGCCCTAAACCTTTTTTCTCTTCATTCGTCCATTGAAATAGTACTTCACTTTTTGTGTTCTCTCAATGAACTACGTTACATTCTCGATGCTTTTTTAAAAATTCCAAATAACTTTTGTCAATATTGTATATATGTAAATAAATTTATGTTATATAAATTTATTTATTTTGATTAATGCGATTTTATTTTTGTCGTAGCAGAATGCGTTCTTTTTTTTCTTTCTTTTTGTAAAAAAATTGAATTATTTAATTATTTCACGTGTTTGCTTTCCTCAATTTTTATTGTCACTGTTTTTGATAACTATATTTAGTCCTTGAATCTCATATTTATGATGTAAAGATGGCTGGGTTTTTTAATATTTAGTGACTTAGAATACTTATTTTGTAATATTTTTAATAATACATCTTCGAATAGAATCCTCTCCTCCTTTTGTGCATTTTATCTATGCTATAATATAAATGGAAAAGTTTGGATGGATAGATTGGAACAAAATTAGTTGACATTTAGCAGAGAGATAGATTATAGTCTAGAATAGGACATAGGCTACTATGTATTCCGGTTATTTCAGTGGTTGATTTTTTATTCATTAAAAACTAACTTTCCCGCCAAAAATTTTCATTTCCCCAGTGCCAAATGTATAAAACTTCAGTTTGTTTTTTATCCACGCTAATGAAATTAGGCTGAACATGTTTTCGACCGATTATTTCTAAAAAAATTTGTTTATTTTCTTAGTGTTTTATGCAATTAAAACTAAACATTGCTAATCAATCGCTTTTTGGAATTCATACGGAAGTACTTTTGTACGGAAGTAAAATAAAACAGAATAAATGAAATTAAAAATTTATAATCTGTATTGCGTTATCCCAGTTGGCGTTGAAAATTCACACATGCATACGGTTTGATAATATTTTACATTGTGATCAGACCATCATTTCTCACTGATCAAATTTATGCGCTTGCTAAATCACGAGTCAAAGATAGATAGATATTTCTTAGTAAAATTATATTCGGCTTTTAAGATATTTTCCCCATATATTTGTCGCTATTTTGTAAATATAAAACGGTGTATTCTAAAAACTAGCTATCTCCTTTCATGATAGAGAAATTTTTTGACTCTATTTTCTTGATTTTTATTGCCATTATATACAAATTAAGAAGTAATAAAAAAGTATAAAATGTTAATAGTATAAAGTAGCTTAGTTATATATAATTATTAAACATACCTTAAAGGTATTCTAAATTATGATTCGCGACTTCAAGTTGAAATCGCTTTGGAAGATTATGGTTGCAAGATTTTTTACTTGGCTTTTCTTTAAAGCTTTTTAACTTTTAGCATATTTATTGAAATTTTTTGAATTATTATTTTTAGTGAAATGTCCTAATTTTAAGAGTTTCCAATAATTCACACCCCGTTTTTTTTATTACTTTCATTTTTCAAATTGCAGTTTTCCCACCTTAATCCAAAAAGAGGACTACAACTAGAAATAAAGATTAAAATGGAATCTACTATGCATATTTCAATGTATCATGTCAGAACATCATTTCTTGAACGGCCAAGCACCACGTACTCGTGCAAATTAAATTATATTTTTATTCATTTTTATTGTTTCATTGAATGAGTCACTTTAGTATTGCAAACGATTAAAAAAAACTTTCTTTCGCTTTTATTGTTTTTAAAAAAAATCCCATTTCCTATTTATTTCATTTCATGTAATCACGTGCCCAAAATGACATTTTTCTAGGTTTTATTTATTGTAGTCATCTACTTATTTTTTAAAAATCAGAGCTTTTATAAATACGATGGCAACGAGTTATTAAAAGCTGATTTTTTGATATGCTCGTGCAGATAATAAATTTTTTATTATCCGTTTGCGGATTTTTGTTGACGCTAAAAGTCTCATCCCCAAAACATCATCATGTTCTGACATGATAAAAAAATTTGAGACGCGCTGTTTTAAATAGTTTTTCTTTAAAATATTGAAGAACCTAAATCAGAAAATCTTTCGAAGAATATCGAGGCAGACCCCTTCTTTCTCACATTGTTTTTGTGAGAAAGAAGGGGTCCCTATTCCCTCTGACATTGTTTTTCTGAATCGCACTGTAGAGTAATAATGCAAGTATTTCAATAACTAAGAATGGAAAATTAATTCATTTTGCATTAATGCATTATGGTTTAATTGACCTGAACATAATACATTTTTAAAGCTTAGTTCAAAAGATTATTTAAGTGGCAACAGATATTGAATGTAATTAAAAAAATTTGAAGAAAAGAAAAATATTATTCTTGTGTTGACCGCTACTTTACTATACGAAGTATGTAGAAAAAATATTATTACAAAAAGTTAGCCGTATAAAATTTGGTATATTCTTTTTTATATATATAAATTTGCTGATTCTTATCAAATGCTGTTTGAAATTCATCGTAAAGAAATTTGTGTAAATTGAATACCGTAACTAAAAAAAAAAGGATTAAGAGAAATGTTGGTACATGCTTTTATCATCTGAAGTTGCGAATTGACCATATGTTGATTTATATATTTGAAACTATATAAACACGATAACTCGACTAAGCAACGACTTAAGTGATCGAAATACTCAGTTATTATTCCTGAAATTGTAGATGTGTATGAAATTTCAGTTTGAATTGCCGGACAAGGTAGGTGCCCCAATGAATACATTCTGGATTATCTGCATATTGCGAAACACAAGGCTGTTTCTCTTCGCGAAGTAACGGAGAAAGTGGGGAGTGGTTACCCCTCTTATTTTACTTCCGCCTTACTCGGGCATTTGCTTCGTTGGTAATGAAGATCTGATGTTCGTGGCCTTGCCCGAGGTCGCTGAATTGAATGCAGGGAAGGCATCTTTCTTTCGAGAACATATGATTATGTTTAGGGAAGCTTTTTGAATTTTGTGCTGCTCTCACTGTTTATACCAGCTTCAGGAACTAACACTTTTGTTGCATTATTTTACGTTTGTAGCTAATATTATCTTCAATTTATAGCGCATTACCTTGTTCTGGACTATCATTATTAATTTCATAATAAATACTACTCTTTAGAACCTGTCACAAATGTTTGGGGGCTTCCCTATTCTCATACATTTATCCGACTGTAATTTTTGGCTTTATTGTAATACGCATTGAGGATTTTATTAATGAACTCATTGCGAACATTTCACCGTTTTTAAATGTTCCCATAATCCACAGGGGTGGGGTAGGGTAGATCACAGGATTGGTGTCCTTAATTTTTCGCAACTTATCATTGTGAGATCACGGCCCGACTTAGCCAAGTTGGGGCCCGGGGCAAAAACTTCTTTGGGGTCCACTCTGCTTTACTATTTTAGTAATAAAGCACATTCATTGAAGAAGGAAACGAAAATAACATTTATATTCGATTTGGGGGCCGGGACAACTGCCTTTGTCAGGCCCTGTGGTGAGAGAATTTTATTCCGACGAGTTTCGCTGCTGAAAGTTAATATGCAAGTCTACATTAAAACGTTCAGTTGCTCAGTCATGTATGAAATGAATCACAAATACTCGGATTTGCAGAGCATTCAGATTATCATGGTCATGTATAATGTACATACAATTTTTTTTAAATAAATTTCTTGAGATTGAAATTATTTGATGCTTTTGGGATTAGAAGTTTCTATTTCAAAATAATTTAATTTGCTTGCTTGCTTTAGAGACTAATTATGTATGTATAATATTCAACCGCACAGAAAAAATTCACTAAATAATTTCCTAATTCCTTAAAATAAGTTAATTAAGTTTTTATTGATTTTGCATATTATTTTTTATCGTTCATCAGAATCCCAAAATATTCATATAAGTCCAAAGAAAATCCTTTTTAAACTCTTTGCAGTCCGAAAAATAATTAGATGCAATATTATTCATCTAATACAAAGATTTGTTTATTGCCATGAAAAATAAACATATATGGAGTTTCTTTGAAAAATTAATCTACATCTCTTAACCATTATGTAGGCGTTTTTAACAATTAAATTAGAAAAATAAATTAATAAAACGTCAAAATGATACACAGTCTTGAATGTCGAATCATACTCGACATCGGACCGCAAAGGGTTAAAATATAAAGCTTCACGGGAGCACCACTCTTATATACTTACACATTTATTTAAGATCCAAAAGAAAATCAAGCGATATCTGTATGTTTTTTAAATGTAATATTTTTTTAGATGAAAGTTCGGTTACGATGAAGGCAAAATTTATTTACAATGATTATTTTACATAGATTATATTACATAGATTATACAATGATTATTTTTCATAGAGTATATTTCTTTCGATTTGAGTTAATCTTATTTTATCCAAAACAGTTACAGGTAATACAGTTGCAGAGAAAAAAATTGCAAAAGGTGGTGTGTGTGAGTGTGTGTTTGAAATCAAAAGTTTTATATATTTTGGTTATTAATGCCCCAAAATATATTATTTTTGACTTGTATTTGCCCTTATATTTAGGGGAAATGGTATTAATTTACAACGTTAAGGTAATGAATTTGGATGTTATTGATTTTCAAGAAAAAATTTCTCTCACTCTCTCTGTACATATCTCTTTCATTACTTGTCTTTCTCATTTTATGGTGAACATAATTGTAAGCTCTTAATACTATCGTCATCAGTTTATACTTATACGTTTTTTTAAAAAAATAATTTATTTATAGGTTGATCACTTTAGTATTTAGTATCAAAAAAAAAATATTTACATAATATTGCTTTCTTGAGCTATCTAATTCTCTTTCATACAATTTTTTTGTGCAACTTTCCAAAATTTTCATTTGGAATTGTTTGTGTTGATCGAGTCGACTGGTAGAAATGAACTGCTGTGAATAACCTTCAACCGCCTTGACCCACATTGCGGCCGTCGATCATTTGTCAACTGTGCTTATTTGGCCATGAATGGTTGATCACTCAATCTCTCCTCCGTCTGCGACTGAACGTTATCTTTTCTGGACAGTTAAATTGTATAAAATGATGCTCGAGAATTCGGCAAAAAATTTCGTGCCCATTGGAACCCCATATATAAATTCTTAATGAATTTAACGACGTAGTTAAATAGAATTTCCTCTTTCTAATATTTGTCAAAATCCATATAAGAATGTTAAGGGCACGTGGTATACTTAAGCATGCCCTAATATTTTGCGCACCTTTATTAATTGTGGTCTTGACTTAATTAAATATCAAAAATTCTACGATATGGTACAGAACCGTCTTTGTATGCGAGATGTTAACTATGAAGTGCTGTATACATGACTGTCATATAACGGTGTTGCTGTTAGTAACTAGATAAATAATATGGCATGAAAGCATAGAATTAATCATTTTTTGAGATTCGGGTAATAATTCGTTTAAAAGAAAATCTTTCTCTTCCAGTCAATTATTAATTAAAAAATATTTTAAAAGAATAATTAGTTTCATGCGCTGTGACTATTGAATGTTTCTGGTTATTCCACTTATTACAAGGGGGGGGGGGAAGCAACTGGAAGTTAAGAGTAATTAAATATATGATTGAGATGGTAAGCCATTTAATTCCATTTCATTATTCTGACTTATTAACATAGATATTAAATGCTCAAATGACATAAGAATTTTTTTTTGTTTAAACGCAGTTTTTATCCGATGGATTATATTGTTTAAAACGTTAGCAGTTTTCATATCTTTTCTTGGATATCCAAAAAAAGGATATCCTTAATTCCGGTTGCATATTTTTTGGGGAAAAAACTTTTTTATTACATTTTATATATTAAATTCATTTCATTACATCGAAACAAATGGTGCTCTGAAATTAACATAATATAAAAATCAAATTATTTCTGGAAATTCTTTTTTCTTCATAACATATCAAGTATTTTTTGAAAAATGAACTGATAGTGTTTCATTCATGCAGGAACATTTCAGTTTTCCAGTTACTTCAACAGGCTTTGTGCTTCGTAATGTAATGAAAATTGAACGTGTATCTGAAACGTATTTCTTTTAACCTATGGAACCTAAAATTTAAAATCAAAAATTTTGATGTACAGACATGCAGATGAATGAACTAATAGATTGACATCCAATAGTTAGTAAAAATCTGTAATTTTACTGAAATATTTTTTAAAAAATTTTGTCTATATAACTAATTACATTTTTGAGTTAACATATTCATGGACAGACAGACATAATGCCATCCCCCCTCCCTCGAATTAACGATTTTTGGAAGAAATATGATGATTCATTAAAATTTCAAGATTAAATCTTTCCACATTTTATCTTTATACATTTCATATATGATACAGCCATAGGCATGGGTAAATTGGAAGATTACGCAATTTAACTTGGTGATAGAAACTAAGTTGTAAGTCGGTTCAATATTTGTTATTGTTTATGTATGTAGACCCTCTGTATGTTGAAGCCATCTAATTCAAAACATTCTATTGCTGGTGCTGTAAACAAACAGCTGTGGAAGAAAAGTGTCATTTAACTTTTGTTTCATATGTTCTTGTCGTCTGACCAGTGTTCAAAATCATCAGAATGTCTCCAAATGTCCGTAATATGATTTCATAGGTGTTTTAATTTAAGTAAATTAAATTCAAAAGTAGCCTTGTTTAAGGTACTTCCTTGTTACTATAACTGCATTATTTTATGGTTTATTGAAAATAATAATTAAAATGAATGAAATAGAATGATTAATTCTATAATAATAGATAATTTAATAATCTATCCAATTCATGGATAATTATCCACCCTCCTCCTATTTGCTGTTATGAAGGTTCTGGAAACAAGATATTTCTATGCAAATGAACAAATTTTTGAAGCATGAAATCAGAACTTATATTTTCATTTAAAATTCTGCATATGGGCGATAATTAAATATATATATATATATGCAAAATCCCATTTTTTTAATTGATGAAAGTATTATTCATATGCATTTTTATTGTAACTTAAATGAAAAAGTATATGATTTTTATTCTGTAAGTGATTTTGATTTGGCGGATTCTGAAATACAGCTGAATTAATTCGTGCTTATTGTCTGTCAAATTAGTTTTGACTATAAAACTTTTATATAGAAACAAAAACTATCAGTAATGTTGTGCATTTGAATTTTTTAGTGCAAAATAGAAGATATTTTACTTTAATTTTAAATTTGTCGTATTTAGACCTTTAATAAAGCTTTAAACCTCATAATTATTCACTCAGCATAGCTTAGCATCATTGCCATGTTACTAGCCATGTGCATTCCTGAATGATGGTGCATTTTGTTTCTGCCCTCAACTCACTACATGTTGCACTCCCTTCTCATTCATACAATGTTGCCAATCATAGTTTTTAGTGAGCCATCATCCCTCCCGTTCTTAATTAGAACATCCTGATGCAGCGACATCTGTTAATAGCTTTCCACGATACAGCGGCCATAGGAAAGGGTGCACGGTGACGTAGGAGCGATGCGGAAATGACGTCTCCTCAACGCCATGAATGAGAGATGAGGACTCCACGTAAGCCTTTTCCGTTTGCCGCAGTCCCTTCTCCATTCTATAAATCAAACACTAGTTAAAGGAAATCATCGCATTTTTCACCCTCTCCCTCGTCTCTCTGCTCTTCGCTACACACCCACAGTGAAAAGCACTTGCGCAGACTCTGCTACACGTTTGACCTTTTCGTAGGTTAGTTAGTGGGGGCGGAAAAACATTCTATGCATTCGATATTTAAATTATTCCCTCTCCGAAGCTCCTGTTTATTCTGCCATTTTTGCAGTTATTTATCGTCTGCTACCCTTTTCGCTAATTTCGGCGTGGGAGGTTTCAATCGAAATTTCGTTATTAGGGCGCTCTGCGATTAGGGCGCACAACGTCGATGGAATTATACTTTGTACATAATTATAGTACAGTTGGAAATTTGTACTCGATTCTGTTGTACAGGCAGTTATTTTCAAAGTATTTGTTGGAGGTTCAAAGAAAAAGTGTTTTATGATCAAAAAGAATTTTTGAATCATTGAAAATTCTAAGCTTTTTTAACTTTTTCCATTCCACCTACGGACTGTATAGATGAATAAAATAAAAATGTTTATTTTGTGTTGTTACATCTTAGTGTTTTGTTTATAATCATACATTCTGCGGTGCCTTATGAGTTTGGGGGAGGGGGGCCTCAGATAGAGAGAAAGAATGTATTTTTACTTTCACTGTCTATTTACTGATTTATTTTAACTTAATAACATAAAACCTTCATTTCGACGATACAAAAAATAAATGAGAAATGGAGCAAAAAGAAATATTAAAAACAATATTGCTGGTTAAAAATATACTGTTAAATGCATTAATTGAATTCAGCTGAATAAGAAACTGTTTTCCTTTTTAATTGAGCGGGTGAAATTACATAATACGAAGTCATGACTGAAGTCTTTTGTGCAGTTTGCTTTAAATGCGCGAGCAAAATAATTATGCAGAAAATACATTATTTCAATAATTATTGTAAGATTGTATTGTTTTATTAATTAAAAGTACGGTAGCTAAAATGTTCCACTGATGAATCGAGCATTTATAGATAATAACATCATTACCAAAATATTTCGTGATAGTAATGAGGTCTATCATCCTAGCGTGACCAATTTATTGCAAGATGTTCGTTTAAGGTTAAACGTGTGAAGCCTTAATTTCTATACCGTTGTTACTGTTAGTAATATTTAGAACAGTTCTCCAAATAATTTTCTGCAATAAATTTCTGTTTTCAGTTTTTTTCTAAATCTGCTATCTAATTTATTTAAAATCGTTTTCTATTTGCAT
The DNA here is from genome assembly GCA_026289955.1 of Argiope argentata. Taxonomy (NCBI): domain Eukaryota; kingdom Metazoa; phylum Arthropoda; class Arachnida; order Araneae; family Araneidae; genus Argiope; species Argiope argentata. Next base: position 2,319,993 of record JAOUZG010004552.1, on the reverse strand, counting down.
TTTCACCATTCTTGTTTTTCAGCATTATAAGGAAAAAAATAGTAATTTTAATTATATTTGAATCAATTATGCGATTATTTATCGGAAATATAAAGAGTTATTTATTGTGCTACAATTAATTATAACCAGCAACTAAATTGGAACATCTTTTTTTTTTTAAATCCCTAAAAGAACACTGTGCACATGGCATGATAAGAGTTTAAAGTAACTTTTCATTAGTTTTTTTTTTATAATCAATATTTTTTTAAATTCAGTTTTGTGGAGTGGAAAACTGTAAAATGCTTTCTTAAAACGTTAATCATTCTTATTTGCATTTCAACAATCTTGAGTTGAACGTAAACACATTAAAAAATATCTTTATTAAAGTCTCATCTTTATTCAAATTTACAAACATTTTGATATCCACTATTTATAACTTCTTGGCAATCAAGGATAGCATTCTTTATCACTATATTTCACTCTGCTTTCAAGTTTTGAAGTAAATAATTACTGCGCATGCGCACTATTTTACAAATGTACATCCGAGTTGCATATTTAAAGGATGTGCGCAGTTAAGTTTTTCGTGCTTCTGGTGTTAACTTGAATCATTTCATTGGACGTGTAGCTCTGATAGTTCTATCGTAGTAGCAATTCATCCTTGATTTCCTCGGTTCATGATATTTTGAATATCTCTTTTTGACTTAATTATGTTGATAATATAGGACCTTTTGTGGTATATGTATGTTAGTCCTGGAACTGTAGCTGTATCTTCAGTTATGAATTAATGATTTCAAATTATCCCTCCTACAATTAACAAAGTTCATTGATTTTTTTATCATGTCAGAAGATGATATTGTTTTAGAAATGGGGTTTTGTGACGTCAACATAAATCCGTAGGCGAAAAATAATTTTATCTGCACGAGCATCTCAAAAAAGAATCAGCTTTTAACAATGCGTTGCCACTGCATTTACAAAAGTCTGATTTAAAAAAAAATAAGTTAATGACTACAGCAAATAAAACCTAGAAAAATGTCATTTTGAGCACGCGATTATATGAAGTGAAATAAACAGGAAATGCGATATTTTTTGAAGCAATAAATGCAAGACAAAAAATTTTTGGATCGTTGTCATTACTAAAGTGACTCCTTCAATGAAACAATTAAAATGAATAAAAATATAATTTAACTCGCACGAGCACGTGGTGTTTGGCCGTTCAAGAAATGATGTTCCGACACGATACATTGTAATATGCTTAGCAGATTTCATTTTAATCTTTTCTTCATAAAGACGAATATGTATGTGCTTGTAATTCACTCACCAGGCTCAACATTTTCAATTCCAAAGGTGAAAATATAATTCTGATAGCGATTTATTTTTGAATTTTTCTTTTTTAGTTAAATTAAAAATAAGGTGGGGTTGTTTTTTTTTGCGATGATTTCGGAAATTATTACTACACAAAAACGAATTTTACACTTTTGAAACTTCAAATAATTACCTTTTTTAAAGATACAATTATTTGATCCAAGTTATTGTATTTTAACAGAAATTTTAATTTATGTATGAAGTCAAATACAACGTGTAATGTATTAATGGGTAAATTATAAAAAGTTATAAAGTGTGATCAAGCTAAGTTAACAAAAGATTAAAACTTATGTTTGCAATTGATTACTTATAAACCATTACGAATATAAAAAAATATGAATTGTATTTTTTTTTTTTTTTTTTTTTTTTTTTTTTGCTTTCTTGAGAAAAATAGCGGAATGTAATCTACACAATTTGATAAAGCGACTGAAAACTATGTGCTCTCCGCCCCATTTCTCATTTATAAGATATACTGTACGTTAAGATGTCAACTATAAAAGGCAGCAGTGTCTAATAATGATATATATCCGTGTGTTGGGTGGTGCTCCATTTGACTTACAAATTCCAAATTCGGCGCATATATACCTTAAACTTGTTTTTTTTTTTTAAATGCACCCAGGAGCTTTTTTTTTCCTGAAATTTTAATTAGTATTTTATTTTTAAACTAGCCGCCTTTGGCGACCAGTCGGTTTGCCAGTATTAATGCTCGCTAAAATTTTCATACAATATTTTATGTAGCTGTGTCTCATAACAGGTTTTTCGCCAAAATATTTTTAAACCAAACAAATTTTGATAATCATATAATTCATTTATAGTATTATTTTCTTCAGATATTCCGTTCATTGTACTACTCATCTTTCTGTTTCTATCCGAGCAATGATTGTCCCGGAATTGATATTTTACTTAAATGGTGGAGAGAAAGGTTTAAAATTCTTCGTTTTTATAGAATAATGAGACTCAAATTTTCATAAATGTAAACACACTAAACAAATAAAGACACAATGGGTTTTCAAGAGATGCGAAAGTTTAAAAACAGCTTGGAAAATGCCGCACACATAGGAAATAATGGTGACACACACCACGACCTTCTTTTATTTCTTTTTTTTTTCTTCCCTGTCCAGACTTTATTTTGAGCAGGCATAAATTAAATATCCATACAGACTAATAATAAAAGCAACTATTTTCTTTCTTTTTTAAACATCCCGTTATCTATGAATGAAAACCAACTGACTTCGCTTATTTCTTCCTAAACAAATCATAATTTATTACTTCCTGCTATCTTACTCAGTTGGTGTGGGGGAAGGAAATGAAGATTTTTGGCGGGAAAGTAAGAAAAGTGTCGTTTTAACTATTTTCCACGCGGTTTTTTCATTTTTTCTCTCCATAAGAACCATCTTCGTGTCTTAACTAAAATATTTTTAAAAAATTAGCCGAATCGGTGAAGCCGTTCTCCAGTTTTGCTCTTAGCAACGCATTTCGAGTTGCATTTTTATTAATACAGATTAAATATTATTGCACGAAACTGGTTTTTATTCCATTCCAAAATCAAAATTAAAGAATCTTTTTAAAAATACCAATTTAATATACATGTACATTTTTCTAGTTTTTTGACAAATATCTTTTTTTTAAAAAAATTTTTGTTTGTATATTCAACGATATTACATTTCAATATTAATGCATTATTGCCCCGGAAGTGAAATTGTTTTCATTATTTTGTCGAGTGCTTAAACACTTAATTTTTTTTTTCTATTGTAGTCTAGAAGATGGATGAACAGAATATTTATGTTTTTAGCATCGGTATATCATGGAAAAATCCATGTCGAAATGAAGAGAATAATTTTAAACAGCAACAACCCAACTTGAAAATTTCATGGAAAAATATGGACATGAAGTTATTTCTTAACGATTGGATTAAAGGTAACCAACGTCCCCGGCGAAATCAGTGGATCGAAAAGTGCGTTTAGTTTACAAATATGATTAACAGTATTCGAAGTTTTGAAATGGACATTGCAAGCAAGAAAGTCTTTTCACATATGTGTTATCTGATATTTCGCTTTTTAAATTTGCTAACCCTAAAGCGATGGGTTAAAACAAAATATCAGATTCTAATCATGCGCATATTTTCCTTCGGAAATTATGCAGTATTAGGAAAATAGCAATGGATTTATTTGTTTTTCAGAATTTTGTATTGCCGATTAGAAAAGTCATAATAGACTCCCCGACCCATCAGAAGGCGCACGGATTTAAACCACGAGGACTGAAGGACCGGACCGCCGCAACAGCAATTCTGCCGAGAACTATAGTTGGGTCCTAATGGCCATCACCGCCCACGGTACAACCTTTCCCTTAGGAAATACGTCCCGTTATCAATGGGAGAAGCCTACCCCCTCACATTAGTGTACCCACCAGGGTAGCGAGATCCAACTACCATGTCGGAAGCATCTCATCCTCATTTCGAGATGCCTTCCCGGGGTGTTTGTCGATTAGAAAATACTAATATGCAACACTTCTATTTAGAAAGTCTTGTTATCATAGGGCATGTACAGAATGTGGAGTTTAAAAAATTTCAACGTATTGCAATTTAAATTACAATTGTGTTCGAAACAAAATCTTGAGTAAATTGATAAAATATTTGAAATTAGATTTAATGGAGAAAAAAAATCGATTACTGAGTTTCGAAATTAATTATTGATTAAGAATTAGACATTTGAAATTAAATGAAGAATCCAAATTGGTATGAAAAATGTATTCACTGATATCAGATTTTGAATTATATTATTTAAAACGTATGCAATAGTGTGCCATAAGAATTAGTATTGTAAGGTAATAACCTTTTCAATTTGTATCATCTTATCCTATTAAGTGCGGAAGAGCCAACTAATTAAACGAACCGAAGGGGGAGTGGGGGATCTTGTCTACTTCTCTTGGGGGGGGGGTCGATGAAAGTGGAATGCATGAGTATCCTTTAGTCAAAAAGAATTCTATTTAATTTTTTTAAAAAAATATTTTGTATTAAAGTTAATAAAACAGAAAAAGATGAAAATGAATTCTGCTATGCATATTTCAATGTATCATGTCAGAACATCATTTCTTGAACGGCCAAGCATCACGTGTTCGTGCAAGTTAAATTATGATTTTTATTCATTTTAATCGTTTCATTGAATGAGTCACTGTAGTATTGCAAACGATCCATAAAAACTTTGTATCTCATTAATTGTTTAAAAAAATATCCCATTTCCTATTTATTCCATTTCGTATAATCACGTGCTCAAAATGTGACTTTTCTAGGTTTTATTTACTGTAGTAATTAACTTTTTTTAATCAGAGCTTTAGTAAATGCAATGGCAACGCGTTATTAAAAGCCGATTTTTTTTTTCTCAGATGCTCGTTCAGAAAATAAAATTTTTATTTTTCGCCTACGGATTTTTGTTGACGCCACAACCCTCATTCCCAAAACAACATCATGTTCTGACATGATAAAAATGTATATCTTGCTGGGTTCAGAGTAAACTTAAAAATTTCAATTTATTTTCGTGGAGCAATATTCCGTTTTATTTTTTCCCACACTGAAAATTTAAATCTGTAGATTTGAGACTAGTTGATGGTGCTGTAAACTTCATCGTGCAAATAGTTATAAGTGCAAGGTTGTTTATTTTTAATTTTTATGCAAGAGCTGATTAATATCCAGATTTATTTTCTTAAAGAAAACAATTTACGTTACTATTATCTAATTTCTTAGTTAAATGGAAGAAAGGAATAATTTTAGCGAGTTTTTTTTATATGCATTAACTCCCTTCCTTTCTTTCTTCTGCATTTCTTGCTTGCTTGAATTAAAATGGCAAAATCTATATTCCTTCTGGGTGTCCTATTGGGTGTTTTTCTGGCACCAAAACTTCTTTTTTTTATGAATTTACATGTTTATGGAATATGCTGCAAATTTACAACTAAGAACCTTTTTGTGAACGCATTCATGCAAATATATAAAAATATTTTTATTTTCTTATTTTTTTATTAATATAAATATTATGAATTCTTGAAAAGCGCTTTTAATATAATAAAGTGTTGCATTATCTTCAAGAACAAAAAGATAGAAAAAGAAAATCAATTTTTACAGATTTGAAACAAATTATGGATGCTATATTCCACTCTAAATTTTTAATTTACACCAATGTTCGTTGCAATTTGAACTCTGATATATCTTAACATTTACACGCACACAAATAAATATATATATATATATATCGGCTATTCGAAAATTTGTTGATTTTATCGAACAAATGGAATTGGTTTTTCGAGCTTGAAATTTTTTTCCTAATTTTGGTGCTACAAATTCCATCTAAGATATTCTAGGATACCTATGACAATTAAAGGCAAATAACTTTGATTTTAAAACTATCGATATTTATTTTTTATTTACGGAACGAAATAATTAAGTTTATTTAATAACCTGCAACCAGTTATATGCACCAACTTACTCAGCGGTACAATATATTTTTAATATTGTGATAAATAATATACTGATTGATAACAGCTCCAATAAGGCGACTCAGAAAATGTTCAAAGCCCTTGCAATTAATGCACTGTTGTGACTTGTATGTAATGCGGATTCGACGTGCCCCTAATTAAGTAATGAAAGCATCCAACCCCCCTTCTCTTGTTGCAGTTCGAAGTATTATAAAACTGACAACCTTTTGGCACTATTAATTGTTATTAATATACTAGCCGCGTATGGCGACCAACTGATCCACCGCGTATATTAATTCCTTTTAATTTCGATTGAATCTTTCATTCGCTACTTCATATTCTTGATCCTCATCACAAAAGAATTTTTTAAGTTTCATATTGTGATAAATATTGTGGATATTTTATTTTAATAGCATCATATCTGTTCTGTTTATTATATTAAACGAACTTATTTGTAGAGTCATGTAGTATGGCATCAAAGAGCCGTTAAAAGCATAACGGAATGCATAATTTTTCTTTCTTTCGTTTTAATTAACTTCATTCTTTTATTTCTCTTCCAAATTATTCATATTTTTTTAATTTTCTGCATTGGAAGAGAATCACGCGTTTAAATATTTGATTAAACAATGAAACAATTTCATTGCAAAAATAAAATTTATTGTTGAAAATAATGCAAAAAAATGCTTTAAAATTTTGCCAAAATTTTAAGAAATATTTATACAGATTAATTTGTATTAAAAAGTTTTTTTTAAAAAAAATATTATCCAAAAACAATTTTATGCAATAAAAATTTAATATATTATTTTCGAAAAAGGGCTGAATACCACTTAATTTTATTAATTAAAATGTCAAAAACAACAACAACACATTTTTGTGTATGTATGTGTGTGTGTTTATTTATCTCTACCTTCCATTGTGCCTTATTTAGTAATTCTGGGTCAGATGTTCTCTCCCGAAAAGGGTTAGCATACACAGACACATACAATTTGCATTATTATTAGTGATCAAGATAATTTTTTTCGATTAATAATTCACGAATATTATAATGAATGGTATTATTAAATAACATCGCAGTAAATAATACTTTCAGCGCTAGGATGTTATGGTCGGTCGCATTCTAACGTTCTCCCATAATCCCATGCAACTGCAACATTATGGAATCTTATTTCCCACTTCCCCCATTGCAATTGTGGGTCTCGATCCCGACCGAGTCCGAGACCCATTTGCAAATCCAGTTCAAGGCCTCGACGCTGTCTGGGAAGGAAGGAGAGCTGCAGCAGTCATTCTCCTCCTCTGCTTTTACCTTTGCCCTTTCGGCGAGCGAAGGCGTCGACGTCATTTCCTCGCGAGGGGGTGGAGCAGGGAAGGGGGGTGCATCACAAATGGCGGCTTTTTACTTCGCTGCTGCTGCCGCGCGTATCGATCCCCCTGCCTGGGTCACTCACACCGACCGAGGTAACAGTAGTCCAACTCTTCCACACCAGACGATTTCTCTTCAGCCAGTGCCTTAACCCGGCGAGACGCGCGCTCCCCCTTCCTTTTCTTTTTTTTTTATTCACTCCTAGAGGGGGTCGTCTGTCTGGTGTTGTGGGAGTTAGGTTATACTTTCAATCCTTTAGCTCCATTGTCTTGTCTGATTTTTCCTGGTTGAAAAATAGGAGTGTGTTTACCTTTGCCAGAATATATATTTATACATGTTTTCTTTCTTTTTCTTTTTCCCTTTGCTTTTGGGGTTAAACCGATTCCGAGACTTGTCTGTGTTTAATTCTGAGTGGTGTGACATTGCTAGTTTGAATTTTATGTATGAGACCTCGACTCTTTAGGATATAAACTAGGGCCTTTTGACCAGAAGTGTCGATATTGCAGTTTAATTGGTTTCAAATTCCGGAAGTTGAATGTAGTTATAACGCGCATTTAACACGTGTGCATAGTCTTGTGTTAGTAGCTTTTAAGTGATGATAACTAATGATAAAATTTCACAAATAGTTATATATTTTTTTATTATTGCAGTGCATCAAGTTCTGTGGCGTGACCAAAATATGGGTCTTGTCTGATTTTTCCTGGTTGAAAAATAGGAGTGTGTTTACCTTTGCTAGAATATATATTTATACATGTTTTCTTTTTTTCTTTTTCCGTTTGCTTTTGGGGTTAAACCGATTCCGTAGACTTGTCTGTGTTTAATTTTGAGTGGTGTGACGTTACTGGTATAAATTTTATGTATGAAACCTCGACTCTTAAGGATAAAAACTAGAGCCTTTTGACCAGAAGTGTCGATATTACAGTTTAATTGGTTTCAAATCCCGGAAGTTGAATCTAGTTATAACGTGCATTTAACACGTGTGCATAGTCTTGTGTTTAATAGCTTCAAGTGATGATAACTAATGATAAAATTTCACAAATAGTTATATTTTCTATTACAGTGCATCAAGTGCTATGGCGGGACCGAAATTGTGGGTTTCTAATAGTTATAATAATGTGATATCAGAATCTCAGATACTTCCATCTTTTAAATTGCTTTGCATTTTTATCCAAAACTAATTTTAAAATTTTTTTCTTATTCAAATTCAAACCAAAGAGGGACTAATTCCAAGATTTTTGTTGTTGGAATTGAATGGGTAGTTACTTCCATTCGGTTAGAGTTGTCACTTTAACCCTTTGCATTCCGAAAAATAATTAGATGCAAAATTATTCATCTAATGCAAAGGTTTGTTTATTGCTATGAAAAATAAATATACATAATTCTTTTGAGTCGAATTTCTTTGGAAAAATTAATCTACATCTCTTAACCATTATGTAGGCGTTTTTAACAATTAAATTTGAAAAATAAATAAATAAAACGTCAAAATGATGCACATTCTTGAATGGTGAGTCACACTCGACATCGGACCGCAAAGGGTTAAGGAATCATGCTTTGAAGCATTCAGTATAAAATCACTCCTGATTCTCAGCAAAAAATTAGAACAGATAATTAATTATAGCAATCATTTTTATTTTTTCATATACAAAATAAGGAGAAAGCATTGTAATCATCAAAAAAAAATCCAAACTTGAGATTTTGACTGATTTTTGCGTTTTAGATCACCCCGAGTTCGGAGAAGCACATTTTGGCATCTGTCAAAAATAATTCAAAAATTTAATTTAATTTGAGCTAAACTAATGAAAATTGATACAAAGTGCGTTTGCATCAATTTTTGTAGATTTGTATCAAATTTTGTGCGAAATTTTATTAAAGGATGTCTGGTTGTTCAAATATAGATTAACACAACTACGAAAATTAGTTGCATGAAATTTGGTACACAAGTTTAATATTTAAAGTATAGAAATCTATCAAATTTAGAACCAGATCCGTGGTGGGGTTGACTATATTTCAATCTGTATTAGCAACATATAAATGAAGTAATTCAAAAATGCAATGGCTTAAATATATGACATTTGGTATATGATTTTTTGATTACAAATGTAGTGTAGTGTCATATATTCTTTTTAATTGGTTAGAATTGACGTAACTAAATATAGATTTTATTTTCTGTTACATACTACTAAATTCCAGGAATTAATCGTAAAAAAAATCGCCTGGAAAAAATTTTGTTAAAAATTTAAAGTGTTAAAAATATGTAAATTCAGCGCTTTCTGTATATAGTAATATTATTTATTAAGGCTGTATTAATTAGATTTCTTTAGTAAATAAGTCTGTATTTTTTTTAAAAGTATATTAGTTTACACATTTGTTTATGAAAAACGTGTATTGTAATAAGTAAATAACCTTAAAATTGGGGGGGGGGCATTTGTTTATCATTGTTTTAATTCATTTCTAAAATGTATCGATTTCAATGATGATAATAATAATAATTCTTTACAGTCTAGCATACACTTTCATGTTCTTTTCATGTAAGATATATATAATATACTAATAATCCTCAAAACCCAAATTTTCTCGTAGATTAACGTGTTAAAATCTGTCTTCATTTATGAGATATGTAATTGAACTTTATTTAAAATTATATTGATAAAATTGCTAAGTTGGCGGATTTCAGTCTGTATTATTTATTAGTCTTATGCAAATTACTTTATTGTTGTTTACAAATATTGAAGTTTCGAATGCCAAATGACATTTACCCCTAGAATAAATTAAACAAAGCGTAGTCTTTATTTAATTGAGGAACAAAATGCTGTACACAAATAATATTGACTTTGGTAAAAGTGCATTTAAACATTTTTAACGAAATGCAAACAAACATTTTAAACCTAAAATTATTTATTTTCCAAAATATACCTCTTAAGTATCAAAAATTCAGAAAGAAGATAAAATTGAGAAAGTTTTCATGTCTTGTTTTTAATTGGTTAGAATTGGCGTATCTAAATATATATTCTATTATCTGTTACATATTACTAAATGCCAGGAATTAATTGCAAAAAAAAAAAAAAAAAAATCGCCAGAAAATAATCTTGTTAAAAATATATAAATAAAATTGAGAAAGTTTTCCATCTCCTGTCAGAAATGGAATTCTATCTTGTTTATCTTTTAAAATATGAGGAAATATTTAAACATATTTATGTACCGACATGTTGATACCACACATTTTGCTTTTACAATAAGACCCCTCCCCCCCTCTTCCGACTTGAACCTTTCAGACCATGTTTTTAGTAAAATCCATCTAGTATTTTGATTTACTTGGTAAAGGATATCCAAATGAGCCACGTGGCAGGCCTATGAGTTCTCACGAAACGTAACAGTGACCTCGACCTTGAAGGCGAGCATTGGTTGTTTGCTTTTTGTAGGTCAAGAGCGCCGACAGTTCCCCCCCCATACCTTATAGCAGGACCACTGTGGTTTCCGTTGCTTTCATTTTTAATATTTGAGAACGACAAAATGGCGAATTGCCTTGTTCTCCAACCTTGTATTTTTTTATTAAACGAAAATAAGTTCGAAATTCTCCGTTTTCAGATTAATGAAATTGTATCTCAAAAGGATACTCTAATGCTAAAGGATATTATTTTAGTACAATAAAGCACCGTATTTATAAACGTCTCTTCCACTTCTTCATTCATTCGCAATCATTGTGACCGGTCGTTTTGGGCATTAAAAGAAGACTGGAGTTTCTTGGAAGCAGAGATCATTTTTTAAACTCTATGATCCGATACAATGTAGTCAGTTCAATTGCGATATGGCAACATCGTATCGGCATGGTATTTGATTGTTGAATTAACAGAAGACTGGCAGCGTTAGAAAAGCATGTCAAAAAAAAAAAAATTCCGTCTTTCCTTAAAGAACCAGATTGTTGTAAGACTTCAAACTTATTTTCGTCATCAAAACACAGAAGTAAAAGTAAGTATTCGGTGGTCTTATCCGATACGAAATGCAGTACTTAATTAACATTTTTGGAATGTACGGAAGTCATATGAAATAAGAAATGTAAAAATTGTACTGAGAAGGTGCAATAAAAATATTAATAAAAACCTCAAATTTTTAAAAAATTGTTTGTTTTTTTTTTCAATTATGTCTAATAATGTTTGTGTTGCTATCTGAAAGAATATTAAGATGTTATTACTCTTAAATGAATTTGCGGGGATATTATTACATTTGCATTTGTTGAAGTTGCATTTTAAAATTTCGATTATGCTTATTGTTTTAAACCAGTACTCTAAGAAGCATTTAATGATGTTTTAAGTATTTTAGTAATCATGTTACTCTTTTTTGCACATCTTTTAATTATTACAGCTGATGTAAACGATACTTTTTTTAAAAAAAGTTCTTGTCAGTATATTACTGCTCCTATTCTATGGAATTTTATTTTAATTTTAATTTCATTAGATGTTTCTTTTGCAAAGGTTAATAATTGTAACATATTAAATTGCCTTGACTTTATCCACTGTATAGATGTTTATCTAACGATGCAATATTAATTAATTATAATTTCTTGCGAATTTAAGTGAGGAAAATATTATATTAAAAATTTAGATAAATGTGCCATGTTATGCATCCTTATGTCTGGCCACGAAAATAAAAAATTAGGATACATTTTACATTATAAATTATTTCACCCCCCTTCAAAAATGTTTTTCTAAATATTTTGCGATTCTTTTGCATGCTTCTGTTCACGTCTAAAAATTAACTCCCTCTAATCTATATAAAAAAAGATATATAAGAGTAAAATTGTTGATCTCAAAGAATCAGTTTTTTAAAAATTCAGGTTTATTATTGGAGCTGCTTTTGATAAACACTAGAAAAATTAAAAAATTTAAGATTAATTTTTTATTAATTTAACAAAAATAATTTGTAAAGTCAAGAAAAAAATTATACATTGTTTAAAAAATGTTCACCTTTCTGCACTAATTAAATCATTGCTGATTTTTTAAAATACTTTTTTATTATGTAATCAGGGAGCGCTTGTATTTATCGCTACATCCTTTGATCATGTTCGACGTATTGGAAGTTTCTTCTCAATGAGCTAGCTGCCTTTTACGCGCGACCGTCTGGAATATCCCCTTCTGAAGTGCGTGGGCGGTAGACGTAATGTTCTCTCCTCCCCCGTCCCTTTACGTTCGAATGTGTGGGTGGGAAATGTTAAAGTTCCACTCTCTGCGCGGAAGTATATGTCGCTTCACATTTCTGAGGATACTAAAATATGTTCTTTGTACATTATAGCTAATATCTTCTCTAAATAATCAAAGTGTTTGTTTAAACCAGAGTTTTAACTGATAATTAAGCGGCTTTCTTAATAGCTTTCGAAAATATATTGCACGGAAATTATATAATATTGCCTTGGGTGTTTCTCCTAAATTTTGACTATTTTTTTAAAAAAATTATTTATTTATTTTCGGTTTCAACAATAAATTTCATTATTTGTGATAAAAAATTATTTTTTAAAAATTATTTTTTCATCAAATATTTAATGTTAAACATGTTATCAAAAGAAATCAGAATGATGTGTGTGAATGGACTTATTATAGTATAGCTACAATTTTCAAATTATCCGGGAAAAATGCGTTTTGATATCTAATTTACTTCATAATCAGAATTTTCATTAATCAGATATGTTTGCTCTTAGTAATGGCATGCTGTTTCTCCAGCTGTTATAATTTTTTTAAATTTTTAATTAAATTCCCTGTTTGTTGAGATGAACCGAATTTAACCACACAATCTATAAGATCACTGATCTATGCGAATTTAGACAGTGATTTGTGACGGTTCAAATTCACCAATATTAATTCCCGGTGCTGTTTATTTCTTAATATAGGTATTAAATTTATCTTAAAATAAATGTTTTATATATTCTTAAATAATTTATTTATTTATTTTGAACTGCCAAAAAAATTAAAATTCAATAATATTATATTCTATTTAATATTCGATTTTAAACTTTCCTGTTATGTTGCTTGTTAAGTAAATCGTAGTTTGTAAATGTTTTTTTTTTTTTAATGCGGCGTAAAAAAATTTGATACGACTTTCTATTTATTTCAATCTGCGTTTAAAAAAATCTTTAAGGATATCAATTTTAATTCTGTACGATTTTGTTTATTTATTCTTAAATAGAAAAACCTATTACGATCCGTACACAAAATGATGAATTTAGGATAAGTTGATGTTAAATTTTACCGGTTTATGCTGCTTTCAGAACAAGACTGTCGGTCAACCTTCTTTTTTTAAACAACGTAGAAGAGTCAGTTTTCGATGTATTTGTCCACAATTACGCTGTTTGAGTAAAACACCAAACTTGGCGGCCATGAGCATCTTAAATTATTTTTAAATGTTATGATGAAATTCAAATATTTTTGTGATAAAAATTAAATAGCGTGCTTTTGTGAAAGTTAAAACTAGCAATCAAAAAATTGATTTAATTTGACCTTAATTCCGAATAAATATTTTCACTTCCGCTTTTATTAAAGTCATAGTCATACCGGACTCTCCGACCCGCCGCAACAAGCGGCAACCAGTTATCGGGAACTGTGGCTGTGTCCTAAAGGCTGTCGCCGGTCCGGTACAACCCTTCCGGTAGGAAGTACTTCTCGTCATCAATGGGAGGAACCTACCCCCACCTATTAGTGTATTCTTCAGGTGGCGAAATTCCAGTTGCGAAGTATCTCATCCTCATTTCAAGGTTTATTTCGTAGTGTACATCAGTTATAAGTAGTAACACAAAACTAGTATAATTATTAGCACACTGCTAGTGTAATTAATAGCATTTGAATTCTTTTTGCTCATTAGTATCAAATAATGCGGATTTTTTTTTTTAAAAAAAAGATGCTAACCTTATTTATATTATCTTTATTTATTAGCTTAAAAAGTATATCTGGATGAACAAGCTACTCATCTAAGGCAACTAATTTTATGTTGTGTCTTATGGCATTTGCCATGGACAAGTTTTCTGAGATATTCAGTGATGTAAGCCTAATCAGCGTCTCTTGTTTTATAGTAGCACCAACTAGGGCCAAGAGTACGACTTTAGCTACACACTCATCATATTCGCTTGCACAACCCCTTTTTATTGGGGGAGGCGCATTTACACACTTACAAATAAACAGGACATCCATGCCCGAATCCTGGGCGGTCACAGGGAAGGCTCACTACCCCTATGCTTGAACACCGGAACTAATATTGTAATTATACTTAAAAATATTAAAATATATAAAGAAAACATCTAACGGAAATTAGGTGTCACTGATCTTATTTATGAAATTGAGTGAAAAATCTGTAATCGGTCAGTAAAATCGACAGATTATTAATTTTTAATTTGAATTTAGAGACATTCTTTCGTGAGAGAATCCACTATCGAAGAAGTGAGCTCCAATAATTGCCCTATAAAGCATTTTGAACAATTTTACATCATACCTGTTGTATTACTCATGTCGCAGTATACTGATAACTTATCAGTTCATAAACATTATCGAATCAAAAAAATAATTGTGATAATTTTATAAAAATTGTGTGAAATGCAAGTTTTGAGCATGAATGTAAAATTAAAAAGTAATTTAAAAAAGTCTCTTTATAATTAACTGTGAAAACTATGTTGATAAATGTATGAAAATAAGTTTCGGCCCGTATTTATGAACACTCTGCCTCATCATATTCAAGTTTCTTTAATCTTCATAATGTTATTTAGCTGAATTAAAATTAAATATCTCATGCTCGAATTTCATCAAAATTTCATATTTATTTATTGTGCTGATATAATTTTGTAAGACTTGATAACATTGAGTTTCCCCAAAAAGTGCTCGTTTTTATTTAAATAAAATAATGCGTTTTTATTTATAATTTATCGTATAATCATGAGTTATAATGCTCCATTTATTGTATTTTGTGAGGGGATAATTATCTGTTGATGATTGTAACTCCACAAATTTAATATGCTGCTTTCACATTGCTTTTTTTTAAAGCTTATTATTATTATTTTTTTTCTGACGAGCAACCAATCAGAACCTGGTAACATTTTAATTTTTCATGATCATTTATTTATGTAAAAGACGAAAAACTAAATGCGAAGAATTGTCCGTATACTTCAGTATTTTCTTTATGAGTTGAAGAAAATGCGGAGGATTATTTTTCGATATCTCGTATGGCAACAGCAAATATCGATCCGTTTGCCTACGCGAATTTAAAAATAGAAATTTTTTTTCCTTACTCTTTTTTCCCCCCTTACCACCTAAATATATGGCTTTACCTACTTCTTGGTCTTGTGAGCAGGCCTTTTCCGGTGTCTTCGCTGGCGGTCGCGTAAAATGACTGGAGGGGGTGGGGGGTGTCAAGCGATCAGCTGTAGGGAAGCAGACTTGGCGGATGGTTCCGATTATTTCCTGGTTTTTCGTGCCTTGTGAATTCCGCCTTGCTTGTTTCTGTAAACAAGTAACGAAATAAGCCTTTCATCATTATTTTTTTTT
>JAOUZG010004552.1:2293301-2303912 GCA_026289955.1 Argiope argentata | reverse complement strand
TCTCATTTCCCGGATAAATTATATGTATCCCGGCATAAGGAATCGGATATATAGCATGGCTGAGAAGTCAGGGGTGGGGGAGGTATTTAAGTCACACTTCTTGATGGAGAATGTTCGAATTTTCTAACAACCTCTCTTTGTACATAAGCTTCGTATCATCATATTTATGAGATCTGGGTTGAAGCGATGTTTATTAACGTAGTTGAAGGATTGTCCTTTTTATTTATTTATTTTGTTGTAGTTGTTGTTTCTCAGTTTCAGTAGATCTTAATTTTTATTGCTATAATTTCAAAAAATTCTGAAAAAACTTTTTAAAAATATTTATTTCCTTTGAACAATTTGTATTTATTTTTTATTGATAGAGAATAAATAATGGTATAAAAAACAACAGAGACTAAATGATGGTTGTATAGTTTCTTATAATGTTGTTTGCATATTATTTGTTCAGTTATAATTTTTTGCTTGTTTACATTACGCACTAGAGCTCGGAAATACTAAGCAGTTGGTAGCCCTTAATGAAAAAAGATAATTTAATTAACTTTAGAGTTTTTAGCTATCAATTAATGTATTAAAAGAATTTATTTCACAGGGTGACTTTTCGTAAACAATCAGAAATATTGATTTTTAAATTTCGTATACGTTGTCATAATTATAAAATATGTGATAAATTAAAAGATAGAAAATAATAGATTATGAAATTACTTTAAATAATTTAAAAACAAGACTTTAAACATTATTTTTTTAGTTCTGTAAAGAAGGAAATGTTTTTTTTTAAACTGAAAATCAGACAATATTACAAAAAAAAAAAATGAAAACGCAAAGACAAATCGGGGATTTCGCCCCAAAACTTTTTCGTTTTGTGGGATTTAGAATATTTTTTTTTAAATCAAAATCTAATGTTTTTTTTTTTGGGGGGGGGGGTTATATATCATTATTTTTCTTCAGAAATTGAAAAATATTAATGTATTCTGAGAAATTTAAATATTAATAAAAGGTGATTAATTTCGAAATAAAATTTTATATGACTTAGAATAAGAACGTTGACTGAAGAACAGTCAGCTGATTCTTAGAATGCTTTGCTTATTGCTCCGCAGCGTCTGTTTCCTAAATAAAGCTCAAATGTCTTCATTTTCAAATCAACTGTGAATATGACCAAGAAATAAAAGACAAAGGACTATCGATAAAATAAGTTTAAAATAAAGATTCAAGAGTATTCCAACTGAAAAGTACTTTATTGTTAAAATTCTGCATTTATGAACAAAAAAAGTGGGTTGAACTAAGCAGTAGAAGGCTATGAAGTCGCCCACACATACACACACAAAAATAAATAACAATAAATGCATCACAAATATGATTCCTGCGCTTCAGACTTTTAAGATTTTATTGTTGGTCTCCAAATTTTTGATAAAAAAATTATTAATTTTTTAAAGCATATGAGTTTAAAAGTCGTTTATATTTATTATTTTTATCGCTTCTGATTGGTTTGAAGAAGATTTTTTAAATAAAATATATGAGATTACTCTATAACATATTTATTAAAATTGTTTTTCTGAATTACATAGCTTTTACTATCCTTTTCTTCCCCGTTTTCATATATTAAGGACTGAAATAGGGTAATGGGAAATTGTTCATTTGCAAACAATTATTGGATAGTTTCATAATGTTAATGTAGAACAAATGAAATGAGAATTACATTTTCTTGAATATTCGTCGCATATATATTATGAATGATTCGATTTTATACTCTTCCATGTTGTTGCTTTTCAAGTAAAATGTAATATTTTAACTATTATTTCATTTCATTTCATTTAAACGTGTCTATATTTGTTTCTCTGTAGTAATATTTTTAATATAGTAAAATATATATAGTTATTAAATTGCTCTTCATCTTTCAACTTTAACTTTAAAAAAAAATCGTGATGAAAATAACGAAGTCGCGGGGAGGGGAGGAATGCCCTTCTAACTGATTTTAAACTGAATAGTTCATTGACACGCTTATTTAAATTAATCAATCCGTTTTTACATAATTTAATCCTTGAATTCCAATTCATTGAAGCGGAATTTTCTAAACGTTTGTCCTTCACCTTGATCCTGACACATTGACCTTGACATGGTTTGAGAAAATGCTCGATTTTATCAAGCCGTCAGTTCAATAAACTCGGTTTTAGGGCTTTAAAAAAAATCATTTTGTTGTCAGGAGTTAATATTGATTTTATAGCATCATCATTATATTACTACAGGTTTTAGCATTACAGTAGACTTTGTATTTTGCCTCACTTTATTTATACCACATTTATTGTCTGTTCTGTTATAACCTTTTTTTATAGGCTTTTTATTTACTTTCAGGTTAATAATCAAATTCAAAAGCATTGATTCCTATAATATTAAATTTCTTTAATGCTTAACAAAGAAACTTTGTTAAGCATTAATTATTATTATTATTATTTCGGAGATATCATTTCTATAAATAAGGCTTTGACAAAATTGTTAAGATTACAAAAAATCGGTGATAATATCTTTTCTAAAGTTACTTTCATAAATTAAAATTTCAGGGGTTTTTTCCACTAGTCTTTCTAGCAAAAAAAAAAAGTAGATTAGGTCTTCTTAAATTGCTGACTATGCCCTTAAAAGAAGTAACATGTATCGCTAGCATTGTTTATTCGATATTATGAAGACGCTGTGATTTGGTGGTTAGATATTGACTGGAACTAGATGTTTCCGCTTTTAAAATCAGATTCAAAAATCAAATATTCTCTCGCTGGTGTGGCGTGGAAGTTTAGAAAGAAAATGCCGACTTAGGTGTGGTCTCCATCGTTTAACCATGGTTCTGATTTGAAGCGTTTGCAATTAAACATTCCTAATTGTTTTTTTTTATTCATTTTGAAGTACTTTCGAATTAAAATAATATGTAATAATTAAAATTAAAAATTTTAATATGTATTGCGTTACCCAAGCTGGCGTTGAAAATTCACGCATTTGCGTTGCCTCAATTGGTGTTGAATCCTCAATTCAACGCCGATTGAGTGCGTTCCGAGTCTGTTCTGATTTATTTTTTACGTATACGAACTTGATTTTGTTTTGGATGGGTATAATTTTTTGATCGATTATTTATATTAATTGTAATTATTTAATAAAAAGTTACTTAAATAAAATCTTTCTTTGTTGACCTAAGTAGGAATAGACTTTAATTTTTTTTAATATACATTACTTGTATATGTATAGTTTATAAATGATACACATATTTCAATTTACATATTTTAAATTATATGTTTTGCCACTTTTCTGAATCGTCATATGTTTCACCGTAACTTATCTGTCTTATGTACTACAATATACATGTGTGTATGCATCACCCATAGTATGTGTCTCATTCGGTTCATTTGATCATGTGTAATTATTGAAAGTATATTATAAGATTTATTAAGCTTCTGCTGTAATTTTTTGAACACTTAACCGTACGCAAACAGGGAGTGTTCACTTGCACTCTTTCAACTTGATTGATGTACATGGGAGGTACAAAAGCGGGAAATTCCCTAATCTGCTGTGGGTTTGCCCCGTATATTGGGTTTTACCAACGCAGTCATTACCGGAAAAACTTTGGGGAAAAAATTGCGTGACAAATAAAATATAACTATTTTGGTCTCAGTCAGTTTTTTCCCCCCACTTTCTTACCTTAAATTTTTTGGTTTTCGACTGATATTTTTATGCATGTTATACTCTGGGTAACGATAGCTAAAAGAAATTAGGTTAAGCAGTTTCACAAGTTTCTTAAAAACAAAATGGACGCATTTTGTACTAATGTGATTTAAAAAATAAATAATACCAAGGCGCAATCAAGGTGAGTTTGTCATGATTACCTTTAAAACTCTTCAGTTAATGAATTTCCTATTTTGGTCAAAGATAGTAATGGAATAAATGGTTCTATTGTGATTTAAGTTCAGTTCATATATCTCTTGTGATTCAGCATCCCATTGGAAATTATGCAGGTGGGTTTCTGTGACAATCGGGTCTCATGCCTGCTGCAGCAGTCTTTTGAAAACTGTCGAAAGGCGTCCTACATTTTTTTTAAATCAGAAATCAAATTTAGTTCATTCACCAAACAATCTCATTTTCAGTATAATTGTTGACAGATATGGCCTTCGTGGATGAACTTTTTATCTATGAAACTGATTCGATGATCCTTTGTAATTTCGAAAAATGTACCACGAACTACAATGTCTTACTCCAATAACAAAGTATTCAGATAATGAAATAGAGAGTAAAATTATATCTTTTTAACCATAACAGTCCATTCCCACCGGGAAGGAGGATATCTCGAAATGAGGATGAGATGCTTCCGGCATGGTGGTTGGATCTCGCCACCCTAGTGGGGATACAAAAAGGTGAGGTTCTGGCTCCTCCTATCCTATCCCTTTTGGATACTCCAAGCTACGCATCAGTCTAAGGCAATCCATCGTAAGCAGAGCATCTATCAACTTGTCTCGAAGTTCAGAGATAAGCCCCTGCCGCGGCTAGGCGCCTTGTCAACCCTACTCTTAGTCCTCTTATCGATGACGGGACGATCTTCCTACGGGAAGGGTTGTACCGTGGCCGGTGATGGCCATTTGGACTCAACCAAAGTTCCCGAAAGTGTTGCAATAGCAGCGATACGGTTATTCAGTATTATTATCACTTTGCCTTCGGGTGGGTCGGAGAGTGGTATGACTTACCATAACAGTCCGCATTTAGGAGGTTGTGAATAAAGATGACGAGTTCTCTTCAGATTCAGATACATGTAGAATCAGAATCCAAGCTGAATCCATAGTAATCGATTCTGGTCTGTTTACATTCAGCAAACTTAAGCTTGCGAATTAAATGTTGAAAATAAATTAAAGAGTTTTGGACTCGCGTCCGAAATTACGATCGAATCTTTGAATTTTACAATTTTATTTTTCATACATTTTTATTTAATATGACTTGTTTCATGTTTGTGAAGATGAAATTTTTGAATCGATTTCGCATTTACCTCCTGTTATGCTAGAATTCCTGTGTGGTTTCGATGACGATGCACTCTTTTAGAAGAATTTAATTTTCAATAAATCAATTATGGTGAATTTTAATTGCATGAATCCGCTAAGAAATTCAGAAATATATTTCAAAATGAATTGTTATTATAATTAATTAATTATGAAATGTATTAAAAATAATGAAAATTGTATTTTAAAAAAAAAATTCGACTTGTAACTTTTCTTCTTTTAAAGCCTTCATTAGTAATGTAAAAGAATCCGAACGAAGTTTCCGTTATCAAATTATTGTTATAATATTTTTAATTAATATTGTTGAAGCAAAGATTTATTTCATATTTTAATAGATTAAAATATAGCTATAGTATCAATACAATTTTTTCAGTTAATCTTCTTGCAATTTTTTATATAATAATCTTTCCTCTTTACCTACTTTCTTGTCGTATCGAATTACAATTCACTGGATTTAAAAGCCACATAAAAATATTTATTTTTACTCATAAAATAATTCATTAGTGTATAAATTGCTAGACTTCATTTGCTATTTTACAAACTTATTTAATTATTGCTTTTCTTCACGGTTGATATGGTAACTTTTTTCATATTAATTATTAATTTAATTGAACCGTTTATTTTGAAAATGGAGCAAGTCTTTTCTGTTATTGCGAGACATTTAAAGGTTTGCGTTTCAGCAAATTTGAAAATATTGATAAGTATTTATAGATATATTTTTTACATTTTGTGGTGCCAAATAATGCAAATTTATAATTGAATAATTTTTGCAGTGCTGACTGAAAAATGAGTTTAGTTATAACTAAACGGACTTGCCTCACTTTCAAAACTGTTAAGAGCTTAAACTTCCATTTCCCAAATATTAGAAACTTTTTTTTACTGTAAATTTTTTACGCGTAAAAATATCATAACAGATTTTATCTATAATTACCATTATGTCTATTTTTTTCTCAAAAAGGAACTTGGCCCACTTTTAAAATAAACGGTTTGATTGTTGTTGTTCTCGTGTTTTGCATTACAAGGGAAGGAGGAGTGCAGTGGCTTCTGAGAGTATGGAGCCCTGAGCACCTGAGGACAGAAGTCTGACTTCTAGCTCACACACGTCACAAATCCTTTTTACGGGGTGGGCATCATTCAAGCATTTCATTCGTTCATCCACACATCGTAATTTAAATCTGAAATAGGAAACAATCTTCTCTGACCCAGTACCCCCAGTGCTATTACTCTCGACATGGAGGACTTTGTGAGCACGACAAAATTAACGTGTGCCAGCCACCGCTCACACGGAGAATCTTCGGCTAAAGTGTTTGAACTCACAGCTCAAGAGATACGAATCCAACGGCCTGAACAGCTCAATTATATCTACAATAATGTAAAATAGGCAATAAAAATATTGCAAATGGAATGTGTTGAATATCAATTTACTTTTAAAACTTTTTTTTGTTTGCACCTTAAACGTCTTTAACGTCAAGACTTTAAAAACGTATTTAGTTGGTTATAATTCTTAATTTTCGAAATAAAATTCTATTTTAGATAGCAATACATTTTTCAAGTAAAAATTTCTCTTTTCGGTAAACATTGATCCAGTTCCTCTGGTTATATTCGTTTGCTTTGCGAATTCCAAGTAACACGTTAACCTCTTGTCGAGACGTGTGAATGAAATCTTTTTTTAACTCTTTTGAAGCCTAAAAATACAACCATTCAGGTGTTTTCTTTGTTTCCTCGTCTGCTTAACCGCAACTTGAAAAAAGTGATAAAAAATACTTGGCTTTGAAATATATTTAGCATGTAGACAAAATGCATTGAATTGTTAAAGTTGGAGAAAATGCGCCTCTTTACTTTTGTTTTTAAATTTTTAAACATATCTTGTGCATATGCAATGAACAGGGGTTAATTTTAGTACAGAAGGATTTTAGAACTTTGTACAACGGTGCTTGATTGATAGTTGAAAATCCGAGATCAGATTAAAAATTCAAAAAATGAGAAAAACTGGATGTAGAAATGAATGTAGTGAGAAAGCTGCTTTATTTAAACCTTAAAAAAAATAATAAAGGAAAGAATTTTAATTATTTAACAAATTAAATAGTTTAAGACAACGCATAGAATATTTTAAATATAAAAATGGATCAATTTACATTCAAACTTTCAAAAATAATTTGAAAAATGTGATTTATTTAATTTTTTTATTGAATATATATTTTAAACAGTAAAATCCTGGAGTGCCTAAAGCCTTTACAAATTATTCACGTATGATTACTGAACACATAAAATGCAGCTGATTGGCGGAAGAAAAGGAGAAAAAAATTGTTCTTCTCAATTTGAAATTTTTCTAGAAGAATTTCATTTGCGATGGAATTTTTGAAGTTTTATTGTTTTTAATAGTATTCTTCACTCAGAAGATTCGTGCAAAAAAAAAATGCATTAGTTATATGTGTGTTGTGACTAATGACACTTGCCGTGGACAAGCTTTCACTGATACGATCAGCAGATTTTAAGCGTAAGAAATGCGTCTCTTTGTTTTACAAGTAGCGCCATCTAGGGCTAAGAATACGGCTTAACTACACACACGTCACAACCCTTTTTATGGGACGGACTACATTCATGCATTTTCTTTCATACATCTCAGGTCGTAATTTAGACCTGGAACAGAGAACGATCACCTTTGACCCAGTACCCCCAGTGATATTACTCTCGATATGGAGCTCGCCACACACTCGGATTAGTCATATATAATATATTTATTTAATTTTATTTCTCCTTAATTAATGGCGTATTAAAAAAAATCTAATTTCGATTTCCAATGACAAAGAATCAATGGCTTATATTCCTGTATCTTTTGTCATTGGAAATCGAAATTAGATTTTTTTTTTTTGATTAAAAAGTAATTGCAAATGAAAAAAATTTGAAAATTTATACAAATTTCTCTTAGGAAAATTTTTGGCCGGAGGTATATATTATGTTGGTAATATATTAATTTTCAAGAATATGTATCGAGAAATTGGCTAAAGTAACTTGATAAATTTTTTTCTGTCTTATATTATTGATTTTGTAAAAGGAAAAAAAAAAAAAAACAATTTAAGAAATACTTTGTTTAATATTATTATTCATTCAATCCTGGTTAATCAATTTAAATTATTCATTTATTTCGTTGATATCCAGATCGTGTTGCCATCCGGGAGCATATATGTGCAAGTGATGACACCTGTTGATTATTAATGCTTCCGGTGATGTCGAATCGCATTACCGGGATTGAAAGGAAAGGATTACTTACTTCAACGGGTTAGCTCATTTTTTACTCATACATGACTTTGAATATTAGGGAGAATATTTAATATACAAGAAAAGGCTGCTCTTTTATTAACCTAATTGTAATTTTACCAATTTTTTTTTTACAAAGATAATTTTCAGAATTACGTCTCTTTGTCTGTTAAAGTATATGAGAAATACTAGGTGAATGAAATTTGGTATCTGTTTTAGTACCAAATTTGTACATCTGTATAAGATCTATGAACAACTGATTTGTGTGCAACTAGCACACGACGGAGAGGGGCCGAATTTGATGGATAAAGAATTATTTTCCGATGTTCACATTAAAATTAGAGAATTTTTATCAAATTGTAAACCAATTCTTTTAAAGGCAAGTTGTACTTTTCCTCGATTTTTATTGCTTTCTTGTGAAAATTAAATAAAATAGCGGCATGGGGTTACAAACGTACAGACAATCCTATGTAGAATGAAATTATTTTATGTATTTTTTATTATTACATTCATTTTACTCGTTGGAAGTCCATTTATTTATCACTTTATGTTTAAACAGAATGGAATTTTAAAAGCATTTGGAACAAATCTTTTCATATGAATTGGCATCAGGGAATATATCTTTTAAAATTAAAAAAGTCGGGGATTTTATCTCTAGTAGCATTGGTACATTTTGTTTTCTTCTTTGTCATCGATTGACAATGAATGCGTACCCTTTGATGTTGATGTGTCCGCTTTTTACCACAAAAAGAGGGGTGCAGTAGCTTCTGAGGGTATGGACCCCTGAACACCCGAGGGCAGAAGTCTGACTTGTAGCTCATATGAGGATGACACGGACTTATCACATTCGCTTGCACAGCCACTTTTTACGGGGGGGCACATTCATACATCTCACAGATGGCACACAGAAGAACAACCATACCCGAACCGGGATTCACAGAACACGAGGAAGACGCGCTACCTCTGTACCAGAAAGCCGGCGAGTGCGTGCCCTTTAAGTTATTATATTATATTCTTGAACCTTTAAAGTTGTTATTACTTATAGCACTTGCCATTGACAAGCCCCGCTGATACATCAGCAGAATTTAAGCCGGAAATATACGTCTCTTGTTTTACAAGTAGCGCCATCTAGGGCCAAGAGTACGACTTAACCACACACACGTCACAACCCTTTTTAGGGGGCGGACTACATTCACGCAAATCATTCATTCATCTCAGATCGTAATTTAGACCTGGAACAGGGAACGATCACCCCTGGCCCAGTACCCCCAGTGATATTACTCTCGATATGGAGGACTTTGCGACCACGAACAGATTTAACGAGCGCCAATCGTCAAACACTCGGGGATTGTTTTGGCCGGTGAGCTTCGAACCCGTAACCAAAGGAGTACGAGTCCAACGCTCTACCAACCAGACCATCCCGGCCACCTTTAAAGTAAGGGCATTGATGACATTTCAGTTTGAAGCTTGTATCACCTAGTGTTGGAAATAACAATTCCGATTATTATTATTATTTAAGATTGTAGCATTTACAATTAACACCCCCCTCTCTATTTTACACCAGTAGCCTTTGAGTATTATTTTGCTGGGAATATTGATTATATTTAATTTCAGATAAATAGCTTGGACTGTGATTCCATCAAACTGTCTTGCATCAAAAGCCGTGTTATTTTAATTGTCTCGCATACTTTCAGTTTACGTGCATGAACTTTCTTAATGGATATCAATCCCACGATGTCATAGCGCTATTAAAAATGCAAACTCTCCGCTGCATTGAAACTTTTGTTTTTCTCTTGATTCATCTGTTCCTCGTGGGAAATCAATTAAACGAAAAATTTGAAATATCTTAACTTTCTTCTCATATTAGCGAGTTCATCACATTGCGCATGTTTAGTCAACCGAGAGAACTTTCTACTCTTATGAAAAGTTAATATTTGTTTAAAGTTGTTGTTGAAGGCCTTTATCGGAGGCCAATGTACTGTATTAAACTTTTTCGTTATTTTCTTTTTTCTAAAACTATCGTAGTATTTCAAATTAACTTTTTATTTATTTTATAATCTAAACAGAAATCAAATAGAATCCTTCTTAAGTTTCCCATAAAGAAAAGGAGAAGAAACGGGAGGGTAGACGCCATTGAATATTTGATTAGACAATGAAAACGGTTTGAATTGCAGACCAACGATGTAATCGGCTATTGAGAATTAGGGGGGGGGGTGCCATAAATCAAGGTTTTACTTTAATCATTGATTCACATCTTAATACTTTTATCTACACATTTTAGATGTTTTTTTTATGCTCTTTTAAATGTATGTCCCTATTTTACCGTATGCTTGGCGCA
>JAOUZG010004552.1:2277667-2292901 GCA_026289955.1 Argiope argentata | reverse complement strand
GGGGGGATACTAGTTATGAAAGACTGTTGCATTTGAAATAAAGGATATAACTTTTCTCTTACAAAGTGTTGTGGGAACCAAAAAACTTTTGGTTGCTTAAATAATAACATTCGAAAACATCAAAAGTACACGATGAAAATCACTAGCATCAATCCTAAATTGGCAAATATGATTTTTTTAAATACTTTTTTTATTCTACTTTTGAATACTATTGAAATTTTTAGTGATATAAATTAGAAATATTGTTATCCATCTTCTAGACATTATTATTTTTAATGTTAAGTTAGAAACAACTGTCTGGTGTGAAAATGCACGACATCGTTTCCCCCTTCCTTGTTTTTGCATTATTTCTTTAATATGAACTTTCAATAATAGAATTGTGTTTATGTATGAACTATATTGCAAGTAATATTCTCTGCACAATACGAGCATCTACCACTTTGCAGGTAAGGAATTAGGTTTAAAAAATATTTTATAATCAGTGTGATTTCGGATAGATTCTTAAATGATCTTGGGTCATTGAATTTAATGTTATTTATATATATTCTATACGTTAATAACATTAACTGTTCCGAAATGATCCTGGGATGCAAGCAAGATAGTTCCGATTCTTCGGAAGATGGGGGTGGGGGAAATATCTAGCTCTCCGGATTTAAAACCCCCACGCTTCGCGCAGTTGCAAAAAGGACCCAACAACAGAGCGTCGCGGGAGTGCGAACGGAAGCGGGCTGTCTGAAGGCCGTGGATGGGAAATGACCCATGTCGGCGCTTCCCGCCAATTCCTATCGATTCACCTGTCTACCGCGTCACTCACCTGCACCCCTCCCCCGGCCCTTCAAATGGCTGGAATAGAACGCGTGTTGTAGAAGGAGAGGGGGGATATTATTGACCGATTATTTTCACAACTGCAGCTATTGTAATACGATTGTCAGTGTTTTTGCTAATGCACGATGCACACATACGTCCCGCTGTATTTATGTTATTTTAAGCTGGATCACCGCCCTGCATGTTGACAATGTTTTTTTCCATACGATTCATGTGGATGTACACTGATTTTTGTGGCATTATTGTTTACGAAAATCATATTGACTTATAATCTCATTCAAATTTGCTGAATGGATGTTGTTACCTTAAAGCGGACCCCCCCCCCTTCTTCCTTCGTTTATTTGTGATTAATTCTTCGTTTTTGTATTTATTTTCAATTGTGAGAAGAAGAATTTTTAAAATATTTGTTTTAGCAATGTTTAAAAGAAAAACGGCAAATATTTCAAAAGTTAGTGAGCAATTTCACTTTCAACAATTACTTATTATCATGTGAGAACATGATGTTGTTTTGGTTATAGGGTTTTGTGGTGTATCCAAAAAAACTTAGGCAAGAAATATCCGTTTTTTCAGTGGTAGATAGCGAGTCAACTGACCCATGACATTTGTGGGTGTTTTTTTTGACAGTATTGTTTGAGATATTTAATTAAATTGATTATCAATTGCTTTTTGTTTGTCGTTTCTATGAAAAGGCGTCATCTTAAAGTTTGTTTACTATTTTTTTTTACTTTTAAATAATTAATCTCGCGCTCAGAAGATTATCTTTTTTTATTTATGGAATTCTTTTTTAATTATAACTATCGAAATTTTGAAAAACACGACTTGTATTTATTCTTTAGTGATATAATCGCATTCTTATTGAATGCATTTCTCAAAATTCTGTAAATATTAGAATATAATTTTAATATCAATCTGCATTACGTTCATTGGATTTTACCTCATATACAATAGCTTCCAATAATAGTGAACTTTTTGTCGAAATTACTGGTTTTTTAAATCTTAAAATCGGTTTAACTCCAAAACTTTGTTTGCCAGCTAGAAAAAGTGAAAATGGAAGTTTAAAAAAATTATCATTTAAAGAAAGAGAGAGAGTCTCGAATTTTTTTTCAAGATTTATTAACCTGGTTAATGACTTAAATTAAGACAAATAATCATTTAAAAATAATAATGTTCTCACATGATAACTTGAAATTTGTCACCGTAGATTTCATTTTTATCCTTTTTATTTAACTTTCATTTGGGTTGATTGTTAAAAAAGGAAAGAGACTTAATTGATTCCTTTTTTTAACGTGACTGGCATTCAATCATATGGCATGCGTGGTTAAAAAGCGACTAAAATATAACACATTGCAATTTGCTGGAGTACTGAATTTGATAGCTACTTCTTGAATAGTAGTACTCTGCATGAGATTTTTCTTTCAAAAATTTAAAATAATTTTTTAATTAAAAATAATTTGAAATTTTAAACTTTTCTCCCTTTTTAGGGACATATTGTCGCACAATAAATATTTTTTACACGTCGCTTAAAAATTTTTTTTTCAGTTAAAGAAATTTTACTATGTCATAAAAGCACGAATTTACTCGAATCAGATTACCGCAATTCAAAAATTATATATATTACGAAATATAAGTGAAATTGAAAATGTTGCGACTGAGTTAATATGTGGCTAAAGCATACGATTGAATGGACGAGTTAGAATTCCATTATAGCATTTAAAAGCATTATTACAGGTAGTTATAAGACTAAATTTAATATATCGATATATTATTGGAATTAAAGGGAGAAATTGTATGAAATAAAGTTGAGATTATTAAAAAAAAAAAAAATTTGAATCTGAAGATAATAAAATTTTTATAAAATAATTCTTTTGGAAGATATAAATATCAATTTCTGTGAACTCGCAACGATTGATTATCTGACGATGGTTGATCCTATTTTCCCACTTGATTATATATTATTCAGCTTGGGGATGGGAATGCCAGCTCAAGTGTCTTCCTTAGCATATGACGTTTCGAAATTTCTTTTTAAAATAACCCTAATGTTAACTGTGCAGTTCAAAAAGTGTGTCTATCACCGCTGTTTTTTCTTTCCACCCGTTTGAAATCTCTTTATTTTTGTGTATAATTATAACACGACTATTAACGTTACTGAAAGCAAAGTATTACCCTACTCATCAGGGTAATGTCCGATTTTAAGGCATCCATTTAGCCTCTCTTGTAAAGGTCATAGCGTTGTTTTTAGCCTCTCTTGTAAAAGGTAAAGGTAACGTTGTATTTTGGCGGGACAAGGGAGCGACTTGTGTGAAAACGCATGGGTCACAGTGATCTATAGCAGTTTCTAACCCCTGGCGAAATGAGCACTTGATTAAAGATATAAAAATTCACTTTTAGAAGTAATTAGTCACCTTTGAAATGCAGATTCACCAAGTAGTCACTGTTGGCGATCATTTGGTTTGCCGGAGATATTGGTTATATTTAATTTTATTGAAGTCATTTAATTTTAGACTTCATGTTCAAGATTTCATCAGATCGTCAGACGTGGAAGCTTTGTTATCTTCTGTCTTTCATATGTTTTATACGTGATTTTTTCTAACAGAAACCAGTCCCTTGATATCAAAGTAATATTAAAAACGGCATTTTCAGTTTCACCTATCTTCTAAATTTGTCTGTATTGCATCTGCCTTTTTTATTATATTATTATTAATATTCTCATTCTCATTGTAAACTACTGTTGTTTGACAGAATGAAGGCAAAAATCAGATAAAATATTTAATGGAACGACGAAAAGTGTTTGATTATTAGGGCAAAACATGATCTGCCGTTAAAAATTTTACAAATGTTTTTCTTTTAATTGTCAAAATTGTAGAAAAATTCGAATATTATATATTATATTGGTATTATTAAAATGATAATTATATAAGTTTTGACAGTGTTTTTTATACAAAAGCCAGTTCTGTACAATAATATTTTCGGAAATTTTTATGTAAAAAAACATTGTTTCAATTTTAAATTAAAATTTAATTAAAATTTCAGGACTCCAACATACAGAAACACATTCATTATTGTCATTATTACAGATTGCCTTTTGTTGACTTTTTAACGCATAATACTATATTTAAAAAGAGTAATAAAAAATAACTTGGCAAAAAAGGATTGGGGACGTATGAAAATTTTATTATTTCCGTACCCAGTGACTAAATATTTTTCTCAAGAAGGAAAGCATTTGATTATATCACAAATAATTGAAACTGTTTTTTATATAGTCAGGGAGAGGACAGGTCGAATTATTAAGTTCGTTTCATTAAATATAAATACTTCTTTATAAACTAAATCAATTTCAAAGGCGAATTTCAATCCGATATTCACCTTGCATTAATCTCGCCTTGTAATCTTTTTATTATTTTATCATTAATGAGCAAAATATCATGCCCAAATTAAGTTTCACTGAATTTCTTTTTGAAACGAAACTTTCAATTTAGTGTTTATCAGTTTTGGTTTTTATATACGTTTATTCAACTTAATTTGTTTGTGTAGTAAAAATGAAATTTTATAGCCGTCATTTTATTCACTAGAAAAATGGGAGTAAAACACACGCCCCCGATCTTTATTATAACTGTTGTTGTTGATATTGTTTCTTATGACTTTTGCAATGGATGAGCTCGCTGAGATAGTCAACGATTTAAGCCTAACCAGCGTCTCTTGTTTTGTAGTTGCGCCGATTTGGGCCAAGAGTGCGACTTTTGCTACTCACTCATAACATTCACTTGCACAGCCCCTATTTACATGGGGGGACATTCAGACACCTTATAGATAGAACATAGAACAACCATGCCTGAATCCGGGACGCCTAGATCACGAGGAAGACGCCCCCCCCCCTATGCCGGCTTTATTATAACTAGTTGCCTCATGCGATTGGATAATTTGCTGGAAATTCTGGTAACATTTGATTTCATATAAACTACTTTTATAATTCCTTGCTTATGATTCCATTGGATTGTCTAAGCTGTATTGTTTTAATTGTCTTGGTTTCCATGTACTTGAACCTTTCTATTGGAGCCAACCATTAAAAACATTAGTATCTAGTTCATCTGTCTTTTGCCTTACACGATACTGTAACCTCACATTTTTA
The DNA here is from genome assembly GCA_026289955.1 of Argiope argentata. NCBI lineage: Eukaryota > Metazoa > Arthropoda > Arachnida > Araneae > Araneidae > Argiope > Argiope argentata. Next base: position 2,287,950 of record JAOUZG010004552.1, on the reverse strand, counting down.
TTTGTTTTGTAATTATATAAATATTAAACTGAATCAGTTCTTCTTTAGGTTTTGTTAATGGGGAAAAAAATCGCGGTTTTAAGTATTTGTTGAGAGAATGAACATCTTTTGAATTTCAAAATAATAACGCAATCTGTTGTTGGAAATTAGGCTAAATAAATAAACGAATAACCGGAGGGCATTTTCTTCCCTGAGACTTATTTTCGTATTCTCACCAATAAAGGGACTACCGGACGCATCGTGTAAAGACCTTATAACAAATTTCAATCGCTTAAGCCAAAGCATTTTTGAGTTGGACCGGACGGACACGCATTTTCTTGAGATTCGTTTTTCGAATTCGATTTTTTTTTTTTTACAATTGTGGTACTTTTTCTATAAAATATATTTCATATATAAAAACGTGAGAAAAAAAAATCAACACAAAATCACTATTATTTATTCATTGGTATCATTAGAGACATTTAAAAAAATGGTGTAAAATTTTTGAGCAACAATATTTTGGTCTGTCAACGCTGGAAAGCATCAAGATTCAGCTTAATTTTTAAAATAAAATAAGAAAAAGAAAAAGAAATCGCTCTGAGGGGTCCATTTCCATCCACGTAGGTAATCATGTGCCAAATTTGGTAGCTGTAGATCAATTAATCTGAAGTTCCAAAGTGTATACACACGCATATATTTTCATTTTTATTTCAAGTATAAAAGAAAGTTTTTTCTAGTCCTACTATTTATGTCTACCAATGAACTATGAATAGAATCGATGTGGTTTTGCTTGGGAATAATTTTTTTTACTTTTCTTTGTGACTAATGTATAATTAACTTTTTTACTGTCACCAAAATTTTGCTAATATTTTTTTCCTATTGTTCAGTATTGATGTACAAAATTTAATATATTTATAGCAAAGGTAAGTGCTTAAGACAGAAAATTATTTCTTGTAAATAATTATAATTAAACCTTTCTATCATTTAAACTTTATGCAACATTTAATTAAGTATTAATGTTTTGAAATATTTATAGTTTTCAATCCCTGTTTATAGCTATATTTTAACAGCATATATTTGACCTAGAGTTGTCGGATTTGACATATAATTTGGAAATATGCACATCAAAACAATTTTTTGTTAAAAAAAAAAACTAATTTTTTTAAGCTTTTTTCCACCTCCATTTTCCATGATTTCTTTGAAGAATATTACGAATAATGATAATAATAATTTTTATGGCTTAAAATTCATGTAATTATTTTTTCAATAATATCAATCTTAATTTCTTGTATATTTTTTCTATTTTTAATAATTTTTTAAAAAAATATTTCAGGCATATTTTAAACCAATATATTTCATTATTGAAGTGAAATTAAAACCATTTTCATTGTTACTCCTAACATTTCAATATGGTCTCTTTCCCCATCCCCTTTTGTTATAATCTTTTATTTCTTACTATTTTTCTTTTCAAATTATGCCATTAATGTACTTTTGATATTTGTGGCACTTACAAGTAAGTGTAACAATGTTTTAGTTTTAAGCAATGGTGAAAAGTTTTTAAATGATGCCCATTTTTAAATATTGATTCTCTTTCCCATAATAAAATTTGTTGTATTGTATTTTAGAAAAATTGAGGAAATGCACAGCACAATAAACAAAATGGCTTAAGACTTCTAAGATAATATGAATTATATTTTCATTAAAATGTGACCTTTTAAAAAATGTTTTTCTAAGGAATGAATACATCAAGGCTTTTATTAAACAAAACATTTCATTGAATTTTCTTTTGCAATTATTATTCTCGGTGAACCAACTAATTGTCAAAGATAGCTCGTTTTAAATAAGTTGGATTTTTTTAAAAAAAATAATTTTTTAATAGTTTGCTTCTTTTATTTCGAACATACACCCCCACTTACCCTGGTTACTCGGTAGTGTAAATATCATAACTCCATTAGTATGAAAAGGAGGCATTTTATTTAAAGGGTTGTTTTATTGGCTGAAATGTTATATCTTAACCAATCGTTACCAGACTGTGCTCGGATTTTAAAGTACTCTCCATTCATGAATAATTAAAGCTCCGCACGTACGACGTCACTGTGAACTGCCCTTCCCACCTCTACAAATTTGCATTACACGCATTTCCCATGTCTCACGCGCGTTTTATCAGCCAAAAACACGGAAAACGACACACGTAATCTCTTTGTGTGAAATGAAAGCTGAAGCTGATGAAACACGTATCAACCTTTCAGCGATCAAAGGATTAAATTTTTTTTAAAAAAAATCAATCGCATGTTTAGATTTTTTTTTCCCCAGCGTAGTGTATTTTTAGAAAATAATTACTCTCTTTTTATCGATCTGTTTATGTATTATTCATTATTAAACATTCGCGATGCGGGCGTGGATTGAAAGTCGAGAGATGAATCAATAACTGCTTGTGTGCATGTATTTGTATTTGCAATTTTATATCCTTGTTTGGCAAAATCTGCCGAATCCGTAAATTATAAAAAGCTATTCGTTTTTTTTTAATTAAATAAATTGGTTTAGCTATCAAAATTTCCTTTTAAAAAAATTGTGAAATAATAATTATTTTTAGATTTTTAATGAAGATGATTTATTTCTTTAAAATAACTGCGAAATTTGTAATATCATATTCCTATTAAAAATATGAAGTTGTGCTTTATTCATTCCTAGAACCACCAGCTGGTATATTCTTGATTATTATTTTTTTTGGTGGGGGGGGGTCTTCCACAAGAAGTCGGACCAAAAAAATATTAATTGACTACTTTCTTCTGTGCTTTATTTTTTTCCCCTTCTTATTCTCCTTGCAGTTTGAAACAAAAAGATTTAAAATTCTCTACTTTTTTACTAATTATTAAAATAAAGTTATGGAAACGTTTTAAAAAATTTGTAAGAATATTTTTTTATACAAAGTAATTTTACTTTTCCCCCGCATTATGCATTCATAACAAAACTTGGTATTATATTATAATAATTCTATTTAAACCTTTGTGAGTTTTTTTTTATTATTATTATTTGCATATACATTTAGTTTCCCTTGCAGTATTGTATTCTTCTGAATTTAAATTGACTTTTAACTATCTTTAAAAATTCGAAACCCCAAAGTTTAAATGTTTTAACATTCATCTAAATATTATAGTTTCTTCTTAAATGAAGGTATATGTAATATTTTAGACACATTTAATTCTAAAACGAATATATCTTTTGATGGATGGATGGATGGATAGATAGATAGATATTGGGTTTTAGTAGCGCAAGAGCCAGTATTTGGCTATACTGCGCCAGTCATACGATTAAAAAATGAAAGCGTGCTTATGTAAATACAGTTTAAATAGAAAATTTGGGCCGGGCTGGCCTGGTTGGTAGAGCGTTGGACTCGTTCTCCTTAGGTTACGAGTTCGAAACTCACCGGCCAAAACAATCCCCGAGTGTGTGGCGATTGGCGCTCGTTAAATCTGTTCGTGGTCGCAAAGTCCTCCATATCGAGAGTAATATCACTGGGGGTACTGGGCCAGGGGTGATCGTTCCCTGTTCCAGGTCTAAATTACGATCTGAGATGTATGAATGAATTTGCATGAATGTAGTCCGCCCCCTAAAAAGGTTTGTGACGTGTGTGTAGCTAAGTCGTACTCTTGCGCCTAGATGGCGCTACTTGTTAAACAAGAGACGTATATTTCCGGCTTAAAATCTGCTGATGTATCAGCGGGGCTTGTGCATGGCAAGTGCCATAAGTAACAACAACAACAACAAATAGAAAATGATTTTAATATTGCAAAGCCATGTATTCAACCATTGTATAAAACTGCACCAAATTCAAGCTTTAAATAAAAGGATAAAAACCAATTGCTTTAAAAAAAATTAAAAACGCTTTGGGAATATATCTTTTGAATCATTAAAAAAAAATCTTATTATTTTGGGTCCTTTAAATATTCATGTCATAAATACGTTAAACGTTACTGTTGCGAAAAATCAGCCGAAAGGTATGAAAAATACAATAAGCTCATAATGATACTTTTTATGGCACACAGGTAGTAAAATAAAATCGAAGCGAGCTTAAGACAACATTTGCAGGCATGAACAAACACATGCAACAAATCCCGAATTAAATAATAACACAGCACAATATCGCTCAAACCATAACGAGAAAGCTTTCTTTGTCAAGACATTGCTAAGAGAATTCATTCCACTCAATTGACTGACTCCCTTATCAGTGTGCATTTCCACTGATATGCCTTCCATGAGAGGGTTAAAAGCTTCTAGAAATTTGCCGTATCTGACCTCATAAAAGATATCCCTAATTTGCCTGTGCTTTTGAGTGCCTCCCCCCCCCGAATAAATTGTTGCTAAGATCGCAGGCCAACCTGACCTGATATCCCTTCTGGATCAGGTCAGGTTATTTCACTTTTTGACTATGAGTTTTACAGCGCATGAAAAGCACAACCGATTCGTAGCAATCGTATTTTAGAAATGTTTAATTAGAAAATTGGATTTATTTACTTATTTTTTTAATTTCAAAATCTGCCATCCTTTTAAGCGATTTCTTTAGTAATTAAATTTCATTGAATTACTTCTCTGTTATTATTAATCAAATCTTCATTATGTTGTGTATAAATAACTCAAAAAAATCTATCTATATTAATAAAAATGCAACTCGAAATGCGTTGCTAAGCGCGAAACTGGAGAACGGCTTAACCGATTCGGCTAATTTTTTAAAAATATTTTCGTTAAGACAAGAGGATGGTTCTTATGGAGAGAAAAAATGAAAAAACTGCGAGGAAAATAGTTAAAACGTCACTTTTCTTACTTTCCCGCCAAAAATCTTCATTTCCTTCCCCCACACCTACTGAGTGAGATAGCAGGAAGTAATAAATTACCATTTGTTAAGAAAGAAATGCGCGAAGTCAGTTTGTTTTCATTCATAGATAACGGGATGTTTAAAAAAGAAAGAAAATAGTTGCTTTTATTATTAGACGGCATGAATATTTAATCTATGTCTGCTCAAAATAAAGTCTGGGCAGGGAAAAAAAAGTAATAACAAAGGGAAAAAAAGGGTTTATAGAAAGAAAAGTAGTGAAGAAAAAAAGGATAGAAAAGTAAAGAAGGGTGTGTGTGTCACCATTATTTCGTCTGTGCGAGGCATTTTCCAAGCTGTTTTTAAATTTTTGCATCGCTTGAAAATCTCTCTTGAAAATTTTGCATCTCCAATTGTGTCTTTATTTGTTTAATGTGTTCACATTTATGAAAATTTGAATCTCATTATTCTATAAAGGCGTAGAATTTTAGACCTTTCCCTCCACCATTTACAAAAGTAAATTATCAATTCCGGGACAATCATTGCTCGGATAGAAAGAGAAAGATGAATAGTACAGTGAACAGATCATCTGAAGAAAATAATAATAAATAATACTATAAATGAATTATATGATTATCAAAATTTGTTTGGTTTAAAAATATTTTGGTGAAAAACCTGTTATGAGATACAGCTACATAAAATATTAGCGAGCATTAATACTGGCGAACCGACTGGTCGCCAAAGGCGGCTAGTAGTTTAATATACTTCCCCTTTTTGACTAATAAACGTTAAAATGCAATGCGATACTTAGAAAGATACATTTAAATCTAAAAATATATTCAAAAAGCTCAACATCAAACATATCTTATTGATTGTTGAACCTTTTTATTCCAGGATTTTTGTAAACAGACTAACATTATCTAAGATTAAAATATATGCAAGACGTTTGAACTATTATCTAATTTCTCTCTCTCTCTCTTTCTCCACTCTCTGTGTATATAATATGTAAAATATCAATTTTTTATTCTAACCTTATTATCGCGTGGTCTCATTTATTTTAATTAATTTTTTTTTAACTTCAATCAATTCCTGTTTCTGATCTTCTCTGAACATTAACTTACTTGGTTTGGAAAAAAATATTTTTATTATTATAAATTTATCTAAGAAATTTAATAATTCTCTGAAAATTCACTTCATTTTGTAATTATTTTTTTAAAAAAGCTTAAATAATATCGAAGTTGGGTAAAAGTAATTAGATGAAATTAAGGAAGTTAATTTCTTCTAATTAATTTAAAAAAATTACTTAAAGTCGAAAAAAATCGTCAAAAAAAAAAAACAGGGTTGGAAATAAATACAAAGATAAGAGATGTTTCGCATTTTAATCACAGATAAATTTAAAGACAGAAAAAAATTATTTATACTTGTAGAAAAATAATAGTTGTTGAGTATGAGGATATGCAGGTAATGGAAAAAAAATGATGATTAAATTTTAATTAAAATTGATAGCAACAAGACCATGTGGAATAAAACTTTGTACACGTAAAGGAGAAAAAAAAAAGAAGCAAAGGGTAATTATTTGCGATGCAATAGGAGAAAAAACATTTTATTTTTAAAAAAAGATTTATTTATATTATATGTATTTATAATTTTGCTTTAAAATATATGCTTTAATAATAATAACTGCTGTGTAGATTAGAAACTTTTTCATTTGCTATTTCTAGTGGCAATTTAAAAAATATATATATTTAACCTCATTTAAAAAATTTTCTCGGAAAATATCTCTTATAGAATTTGTTTTTATAAATACTATTTAACGAAAAATTATATGATATACATTTTATCATTAAATATCCAAAGTTCTATATTTGATTTATTTTTAAAAGTAATTTCTAAATATGATTTTTTAAAAATAAAATTCCGAATGTTCTGATTGATAACTGGAACACTCAGATTCAAAGCGATGCATTTGTTCGCCTTAAGATTTCTGCTGCAAAATCCGATGCCTACAGCGCAAATCGATGAACGCCATAGATTTATAGTATACTTTATCCTTCCTTACCCTGCCTATCATTCATAACTCTTTTTCCAGAAGCCCTAAATTACAATCTCTCTTGCGTATCTTATTAGCAAACCCCCAACCCTATTTTACAACTTACTCCAATGAAAGACAAGTTACTATGAAAAGAAAATAAAAGACGGCGAGAAGTGTATAGCGTGGAGCGGAGGAGGGAAAGGAAAGGTGTAACACAACCTGGGGTGGTGCACCTTGCGTGAATCGAACGGAACCGCGCATATGATTTTCGAATAACAGGAACGGAGCAAAACGCCTCTGGTGGGTAAAGAAAAGTATGAAAAGAATATAAACTTTTTTTTTCTGCATCTGACACCAGAAAATGTAAAATAGGTGTCACGTTGGAATAAGTTAAGAAGAAGAAAAAAAAGTTTTGGTCGTTATTGTTGACTTAACGTATCCCCCGAACTGCATGAAGTTCCTTCCGGAACTAATAAACAAACTGTAGGGTAGTGCATTTAGTAAAGGGCCAGGCCATATAATGTAAGCGAAGAATTTCTTGCTTTGTTTTTTTAATGTCCTTTATTTGCGAAAGTTTATCAGTCATTTGCTTTATTTTATTTAGCTTCTTGTGTGAAGCTACTAACGAACTTTCTGGTTTCTTTATCGAAAAGAATCTCTTTAAGAATGCTGCTGCCTTTTTATTGTTCTTGCTGGTAATGAATGTGAGGGGTTCGAATAACGACAATTAACGTCGTTTGGCGCTAGTGATATGAGGAATATAAATGACGGTATAAAATTTAAAGCAGTTCACTGAGGGAAGGAAAAATACGTATAGATAATGTTTTTTTTTTTAATTTTTTTTTTCTCTCTTGGCATTTTTTGTGATTCGTTTTTAATATGTGAAGGTTGTTGTTAACCATCGTTAAGGAACGCCAAAATATAACCAATTGCACTATTTATTCTAGGTGGTATTTATTTTTTGTCTTTTTTTATTATTATCATGTCAGAACATGGTGTTGTTTTAGGGATGAGGTTTTTGGCGTCAACGAAAATCCGTAGAGGAAAAATAAAAATTTTATTATCTGCACGAGCATCCCAAAAAATCTGCTTTTAATAGCGCGTTGCCATTGCACTTACAAAAGCTCTGATTTTTAAAAAAAGGTTAATGACTGCAGCAAATGAAACCTAGAAAAGTGTCATTTTGAGCACATGATTATAGGAAATGAGATATTTTTTAAAAAAACAATAAATGCGAGGCAAATTTTTTTGGATCGTTTGCAATACTAAAATGACTCATTCAATGAAAATGAATAAAAATATAATTTAACTTGCACGAGCACGTGGTGCTTGGCCGTTCAAGAAATTATATTTTGACATGATACACTGAAATATGCATAGCAGATTTAATGTAAATCTTTTTTTAATGTTGTTATTATGAGTGTGTGTGTGTGTGTGTGTGTGTGTGTGTGTCACATTTCTGAGAAAGTTTTGGTCTGTTTTATTTTACTATCCTTTCGTTATTCATACAAAAGTTTTTATTTATTTATTTATTCGCTTTATACCCTTTTGGGACAAAAGGGTTAAAGAACTACAAATAATAGGCAAATATTTTTTTGATTGAAAGTATTAAAGATGTAAAGGAAAGTTATTCAAATTTGTTGTCTTAGATATCGTTTTACTATAATTTCTTCTTAACACAAACGATAAATTTTATCTGCATTCTTATAATACGGTCTTACTGTTGCCTTTAAATCACATTTGCAAATTCATGAAATTGACTCACAATCCTACAAAATAGAAGATATTACTGTCAAATGTGAATAAAAAAATGTTTATTTGAATACAAAGCACTTTTTAAACTTAAATTTACTGTTATATAAAAAGCCGTGCTGTTCAAACCATGTCCACCATTAAACGAATTTCATTGTGGGATATAATGCTAAACAGTTGAACTGGCTTTAATGAAATTTAGTTTTAATGTGAGTGATATCACTATCAAAAAATAAAATTGATTTTTACCTATTAAATATTCATCTTTGTTATTTGATTACAATTGGCACAGAGGAAGCGCGTCTTCCTCGTGATCTGGGAGTCCCGGGTTCGAGTCCGGGCATGGTTGTTCTTCTGTGTGCTCTCTGTGAGTTGCGTTAATGTTCCGCCCCCCCCCTGTAAAAAGGAGCTGTGCAAGCGAATGTGTTTGTGTCATCTTCATATAAGCTAGAAGACAAACTTCTACCCTCGGGTGCTCAGGGGTCCACACCCTCAGAAGCTACCACGAGATCATCATCATCATTTGAATAAAATTACATAATTCAATAAATTTTAAGTGTCAAACATCACTGTTCTTATAAAGAATTAAATTCTAAATATTTTTATAGTATGCTTTTTTTTTTTTGTATTTAAAATACAGAATCCTTTCCTGCTATAATGGTAATATTTTAATGAATTTTAATTTTACCATTAAGGTAAGCAGCAAAAAAATAGTCATTCTGAAATTTAATTATAGATTTGTTGTTTAATACTGCGTTATTTTTGCTTTAAACGTCAAATATTTCACTGCATGGGCATCCCACCCTTCGTATTAGACTCATAAAAATCATAAGCTTTTTATACATACGACTCCGTCTCGTTCTTTTAAGGTAAATATCGCATAGTCTGCGGACAAAATAAACAACAGATGCAGTTGTTATGGCAACCGCCTTGATTGCATCTGAAAGAAGGGGGGGGAGGAAGGAAGAAGGACGAAGAAAACTGAAAAGCTTCACGCACGCACACACAACATTGATTCCTTCCTTGCTTGGTTCGAATACTTCGCCCTCCCTATCTATTAAATAGAATGCGCTTAAGAAAAAGGCGGAGGAGACATGTGTTAGTTGTAAATAAATCTGACCATAATCGTATATAACATCTGTATGGCTCTGAGGTGGATTTATATGTTGTTATCTCGTGCTGACCAGACAGTTGCCGTTTCCTTGCTCCACTGGACAATCTCCAAATCAACAGCATTGCCCACGTTTTTTTTTTTTTTTTTTTTTTTTTATCGCCAATTCATTCCTAAACCCAGACTGTAATAATAATAAAGATAACTTTCCCCTTCTTTCTCTGCAGTTTTAAAATTGTTTTTTTTTTTATGTAATTGTTATTTTGGCAAAACATCTCATGAAAAAAATTAAACTGAAAAGATTTAATGTTGATTGTTTTATCTAGCGTAAAGAAATGTTAAATTCTTACAAATCATTGTCCAGGTTAAGTTATATTTTACTTTTTTAATATGTAATTGAGAAATAAAACCGTTTATTTTTTAAAAAAATGAGAAAAAATTTCTTAGTGTCCGACCTTTTAAATAAAACTGTGGAGCTTCATTTAAGTCTAATACATCCGGCGGTGGTAAATGTTTGTAAAGAAATTTTGATGCGTCCAATTTTATTCCAGTAATGTGTGTGTGTGTGTGTGTGTGTGTGTGTGTGTGTGTGTGTGTGT
>JAOUZG010004552.1:2250041-2277567 GCA_026289955.1 Argiope argentata | reverse complement strand
GTGTGTGTGTGTGTGTGTGTGTGTGTGTGTGTGTGTGTGTGTGTGTCACTGAACTTAAATGGGCATAACTACTCAAGAAGAAATTGTTTTCTTGTTTTTTATTAATAAAAAATATCGCCAAATTTACATTTCTTCTTATGCTACAAATTTGGTGAACAAAACTTGGTATTTGTCACATATTGAATATTTTTAACAAAGGTTAATATTCACTTATTACTAGAGATTTTAATCCTAAGAAATCCTTTCGTGTAAATTATTATAAGTAAGACTTGTCCTATTTTTAATAAAAATGTAGAAAAAAAAGTATTTAAAGGGACAAAAAATTTTTAATTATATATATATATACTGGTGAATAAGTAGATTTTTTTCATTATTATTAATGAAAAGGTGACTTTCGAATTAAAAGTTGTTAAACCTCCACCAAAGTTTCTCCTTTTGTTTCAGAGTATTTGAGAAAAGTTTGAAAATCCATTTGGTAACTAATATATATAAATATAACTTTTTTTCTCTTATATTTTCAGATTTTTTCATAATTTATATATAATTTAGGTTAATATTTGAATCAAAGCAAAAAAAATTTGGACTAAATTTTCTTTTAACTTAAAAGTGACCACAAGCACAAATGTCCTAAATGTTTGTTTGCGATGGGGCAGAGGGAATCATTCATGAGTTCCCGATCGTGTTAATTAGCACATTTAATGATCAGCGAGGCTAATTATAGGTTATTAAAGAAAGAAAAATATACAAATGTATTAAAAATATATGATAAATATAATAAAATTATAATAAATTCAGAATTTTATTATTATTATATTTTAATATCTGCAATGAGGGATTTTTCGAATTTCCCTTGTATGCCTTAAAGGTACTTGTAACCTTCACCTATGACCATTATATAAAAAAAGTAGGAAATATGGGAATTCGAAGCGAGGGGAGGGGAAATATCCACGCACAAGTTTCCTAATGAGCATCAAATGGAAATAGTTCACTATTGAGTCTAATGAACTTATTCATCAGTTTAAAAGCACTCCCGAATATTTTCTGTTCAAGAAAGCGCTTACAAATAATCAAAATAACAAGTGACTGAAATTTAATGCTCTGGACGAAAAAGATTTGAAATCTGAATACACTAATTAGAACTCAGTTCGTGCTAGTTCGTAATAAAAATTCGTGACTTTACATAAACAACCAAATCATATATTAGTGTTAAATATAAATTCGGATGAGGAATCAAACTCTACGGAGAAAATTGAGGTCTCGAAGGATCGAGTGCCATTCATTTTAAATAACGAAGTAAAGAAAACTTGTATGTAGGTGGGAAAAAATCCTAATTATTCTGTGTGGAGTAAAATTTATTATGATTACTATTATTAGCCGCCTTTGGCAACTAATTGGTTCGTCAAAATAAATGGTTGCTAACATTTTCAGTTAAATATTTTATATAACTTGCTTTTGATGGATTGCTCAGAAAAAAAAAAATTTTTTTTTTTAACTTTAAATTTTGATAGACATATAAAATGCTACTTTTAAAAGTTTTATTCCTTTCTGTTTATTGTGTTGTGCATTTTCTTAATTTATTTCTCATATTTTTTAATGTCCGTGATATGACAGGAAAGAGAAGTAGTATTTAAAAATGAAAGACAATTTAATTTCTAATATTGCTTGATACTGATGTTAAATCTTAATTAAATTGTAAGTACAAGAAAAAATATCAAAAATTTTATTAAAACATATGCCATGTATACTACTCAAAATGGGAAAATAAGCAGACTCTTCATACCTTGATCACAAATAACTAAAAACATGGATGATATATTCATAAAAATAATAGAAACGATGTGAATATCACTTCAACAATGTAATATATTGTTATAAAATGTGTCTTTAATATTTTTAAAAAGTGTTTGCTTTATAAAGCCAAAATGAATTGCATTATTATTATTATTTTACATCTTTGTATTCATAAATATTGATATAGAAACGAGTTTTAATTGCATATCCAGATAATCATATTTTTTTGTAATTATTATATGTAAATAAAAAGGACTGCACACCTCTTCTGTGCTGTTTATGAAAAACGATGTGTTGCTTTATACATAGTTCATTCAGCTAATTGCAAATAGAACCTTCAGATTACAATTAATACTAAATTCGATTTTAATTATATATGAGATTAATTTTAATATTTTTACGATAAAATAGACTTTAAATATTGCCTCCATATTTTGCAATTTCTGGTCATTGTTTTGGATGATTTTTGTGAATTATATTTCATAAGTTCAACTGAGTTTGTATCTGTTTATGATTGCATTTCAAAGTTCATCCAAATATCAGCTATTATGTCCTTTTTGGTAGAAATAATTGTTAATTGCACAATGCTAATCATTTATTAATTATTATTGCTTAATTAACCCAGTGTTCAGTGTTGCATAAATTGAAATATAACATAAGGCACCCAAAATAGAAATGCTCGTGCGCAGAAAGATCCGCCATTTTGCATCGCGTAATCCTTTATTTTCGTTGCTAATAAGAAATAAAATTCGGTGCGTGCAAAGCGCATACACACATACATAAACGGAGTGAAAAGAACATCAGGACGTTTGTTGGCAGACGCAGACGATTTCGGGCCGCATCCACCCCGTCCAGACCATAGAGACCACCATTCCTCTATGGTCCAGACGTACACAGAGAGAGAGCTCCCCCCTCGCTATTGATCGCGTCTAAAAATAACGTGCAGCTAGTGCAACGGGGCCGGGGCTCTGCTTCTCAGACACCGAGATGGAACGAACGAGGCTTGGTCACTTCGATCCTTCCTCGTTTTTTGCAGACGATATTTTGCTTGTGTTTATATTCTGCTGGATGGCTGCACGCCTAAACCAGTAGTAGTTGGAAATATTTTAGATAAAAGCAGCTGCTGCTTTTTTTTTCTCCCCATTTTCAGATGAATATTAAACTGATTAGTATTTCGATTTATTTCATAAAATTATTTGAGCAAAAATGAAAATTATATATTATTTTTTTATAATTTTTAAACATTAATATTTGCTATTATTTTTTTTTCTCCTAAAATATTGAATGCTCAAAAAGAATGTGCTGTAGCGTTGATGGAGTATTTGTATTCTATGATTCTTTAGGTCATTTCGTATTAAACTACTAAACAAAAAGAATGAAATACTATTTTCTGATTGCAGAATTTTCATTATGCTTCTGAAATTTTCGATGCAAATAAATTGAGCATTTTTTACATTCATTTTCCTTTTAAATTTGAAAATCAGTGTTGAATTAATTAATTTATTAAATGCAACGAATTTAGATTGTAGTTTAAAAAACAAAAGTAATAGTAAGCTATAGTAATAATGCATAAGATATTTATGATTGTGTTTTCATTACAAGTATTTTTTCTTTTTAACTATTTCATATCATCTACTCATATTTTTGTAAAACATAAATATAAAACTCCAATACTTTTTTTTTGTTTTCTCTTTAAAAAATGTTTGCTTATAAGTACGTATCAGCATGGATTTTTTTTTTCTTCTAATCAACAGATAAGTAATATAATAGGCATGATTTAAAAGTTTTTGCATAGGTGAATTGTTCGACTTTTAATCTTGATTCAAATTTTGTAATTTTTAATATTTATTATGTCAGAACATGATATTATTTTGAGAATGAGGTTTGTGGCGTCAACAAAAATCCGTATGGGAAAAAATTTAAAAAAAAAAAAACCATAGGCGAAAAATTGAAATTTTATTATCTGCACGAGCATCTTAAAAAATCAGCTTTTTAATAACGTGATGCCATCCCATTTACAAAAGCTCTGATTTTTTTTTAAAAAAAATTTGATTCCAACAAATAAAACCAAGAAAAATGTCATTTTGAGCGCGTGATTATGTGAAATGAAATAAACATGAAATGCGATCTTTTTTTAAAAAAAACGATAAATGCGAGACAAAGTTTTTTGGATCGTTTGCAATACTTAATTGACTAATTCAAAGGAACGATTAAAATGAATAAAAATATAATTTAACTTGCACGAGCACATGGCGCTTGGCCGTTCAAGAAATGATGTTCTGACATGATACCATTGAAATATGCGTAGCAAATTTCATTTTAATCTTTATTTTTTTTTATTGCATGTGCATTTTTGTTATTTTATTTTTAAGTAACTATAAGGGCTAATATTGGTTTTCTTTGGATTTTATATTCTTAGTAATTGGAAAATAAAAATTGCCTATTTAACAAAAAAAGTGAAAGTGAATTCTAAATTTGTGTAACTTTAAATTGTTCTGTAGATTTGTTTCATCTTCTAGATGGTTTCATTTAAACGCATTATATCTGAAGCGAAATAAATTTTTTCTTAAAAATAGTTTTCTCAAATTTACATATATGTGTTCTCAAGGTGATTTCGAATTAAAGATGAACTTTTCCAAAAATTCAGAATCCAAACCTAATTGAACAAATAAAATCAACATTTACCTGATAGTATATACTTTCCTATAACTCAGAGTACTGCGTTGCAAAATTGTTTTCTAGAAAACGGAAAAATATTTAATTTAATAAATTTTAAGTTTCGTATAATTTTATATTGCTTTGCCTATTGATTAAAGTTTGTAGTTTCGTGCAATTAAGTCATCAAAATGGACTGATTTAACTATTTTCTTTTTGTATTATTGAACCAGTGAAACTACATTCAAAAGATATGAGAACCAATTTTGAAATATGAAGTGTTGATGCTTTTATGTAGCCCTTATAAAACATCGGATGAATGAAATTGCAGTGGCGTAGTTCAATTTTACCAAATAGAAGCCGCTTATTTTGCACATTTCATTTTATTTATAATTATCGATGGATTCTTATCATGCATTTGCTTTGCCTAAGCATAACAAGCCGAATCTGAGGTGAAATAATGTTTGTATTCAGTGAAAACTTTGAGCTTGGAAATCCAAACACTAACTTTTTTGTAAATAAATCGGTACTCAAAAGACTAAACTCGTATCAATCAGCGCATTAATTAATAAAATGATATGAATAAATTCTTTTTAGAACTTTCGTTTAACAGTTGAAATTTCTTTTAATAATTTTGATTTAAATTCTGATTATAACTCATTAGATCCTTGTATCATAGAACTGATTAAATGATTTCGTTCCTTCAATATTTCTTCATATTTTTGTATGAAAAGTTATGCCTAATATGATCTGTAAATTTTTCTCTTAGGCAGACGATTTTAAACACAACCGAGATCACAGTTGCTAAAATAAGCCGATCTGTTGTATTTTTGCTGAATAAATATTAGGAATTTAATAATTTTACGGGAACTTAGGGACCTGCATTTCGCTTAATGTAAATTTATTTTAGTATTCTTATTTCATTTTAGAAAAAATTTTAAAATAGTTTCGGGTTTAGTACATAATAGTAATTAAAATATGCTGGTATTATTATTTTGTGAAAGATAATTAATAGTTATTTATAAAAAAAAATTACACTTTTCTGAATCTCTCGCATATATCATAATATTTTAATATTCAAATTGTTTTATTTAAACTCTGAAAAAAAAAGGGAGGGAGGGGGAAGGGAATGCTTCATTGTAATTTTTAGAAATTTAAGCAGCTTCTGAAGAATAATTTTTTTATGGAATATTTGTGAAAACTGCCAATTCATTGGTTTAAAAATGTATAGATATTACGATTAATACAAATGTTTTTCGGATCAAGAAGTAAATTTAAAAATAATAATTTTGTTATATATATATTTTATCAATTTGGAAAAGGGGGTATTTGTCAATAAATTCCATTTTAAATTTTAAAAAAAGCATTATTATATACCGATTAATTTTACTTTGATGATAAAAAATATCTTTATAGTTAAAATATCACTAGTATTGCTTTAGAACGGGTGAAGGTTCAGTGAGTAATAAATAAAAAGATGTTGAATGACAATAAATATATAATTATTCTAGGTTTAATTATTTTTTAATACAATAAAAAATATAGCTTGTGTATGGCTTTGTAAAAATTCAGGCAAATTTAAAATAACTTGAAAATTTAAATAAATACATAT
This sequence comes from Argiope argentata, assembly GCA_026289955.1. Taxonomy (NCBI): domain Eukaryota; kingdom Metazoa; phylum Arthropoda; class Arachnida; order Araneae; family Araneidae; genus Argiope; species Argiope argentata. The sequence continues at coordinate 2,271,509 of JAOUZG010004552.1, read as the reverse complement.
ATAAGGTATAAGCATGTTTTGTTTAGACATTTGAACTTTAAATAGCATGTTCGAGATTTGTAGTATCAGAAACTATCCCTCAAATGTTGTCGCAATAAGTAGATGCCATTCAGCTTCAAATTCGAAGCATAACGTACATCATTGTCACGGTTCATTCCATCAAGTCTACTTCGTTTATTTTAAACAATTAGATGAGCTTCTTTTAATGAATTTTTGCAAAAATATGTTAGAACTTGAAGAGATATGTTTTGTTTTGAATAGATGGAGGTCGTCGACTTCTTCTAAAAACAAGGCAAATTCAAGGTTTTGTTTTTTTTTCTTTGATGAAGATTTTATTTTTCTCTTTGATAAATAGTTTTAAAACGTTTTCTTTCTTTTTTTTTTTTTGTATTTAAAGTTTAGTAAAAATAAAAAATATAATAAAAAATTTTCTTGCATAATTTCCTGTAGCAATTATTTGAGACAAAGGTGTATTTTATTAAATTGCTTAAACGTTGCCAGAAATTATCTAAAGATGAAAGTTAAATTATGTTTTTAAAAAATCTTGTTTACTTTTTATGCATGCGATTTGTTATTAAAAAATTAACATATATTGTGGTGGCAATCGCCAGTTGTTTTAAAAACTCAATTGTGTAGCTGATGAGCAATAAACAGAATCCTCAGCATAAAAATTCTATGCCCAGCGGAGGCAAAATAACATCCTTCCTAACACCGAGTGGAAGCGTCGCTTAGCAACGAAACCGGCATATACTTCTCCGATCTTTTTGTTCCCGCCGTCTTGGAGAGACGATCGATACAAGAATGATTGATTGGTCGCTGCGAAACACGATGATTAGGATCGGGTGACTCGCTTTTGTTGGCTCCTTCTTTGGCAAAAAATGAACACGAACGAAATAATTCGACTTCAAATTATGTGAAGTTTTAAAGGGTACGGTTATTTTTGATTTTGTTTTTCAGAAATTCGTTAATTGCGTTATATTTTTTCAGGAATAAGGCAAGAAAAAAAATGTGTTTGAAAGCAGCTTTTACGCCGCCAAATTTCGCGCCAACTTTATTATTAAATACAGTCACGACGTAATACAGCGTACATATCCACATTATACACATATGCATATTTCCATATAAATTGTTTCCCTTTTATATACGGCTGTGGGATGAGACTTCGGTTACCAAAGTTGAAATCAATAAGTTTTGCACTTATTTTTTAAACTTTTGTTTTAAATAATTGGCTCGTTGAATTAAAGTGAGTGTGTGTATATTATCTGATATTCCAAGTGAACTATACATTTTTGTTATCAGTTAGCTATCATGTAACCTTTCCTGCTCTATACGATCTTGTTTTGTTATAATCAAATCTCGTCATGCCACTTTAAATTCTTACATACTTATGCATTAAACACATATCAAACTTTACTACATGTTATTGGTAAGCATAATCAATAGACTAATACAACAACTTTGTCAAGTAATCATTGATGACAATAAATAGCTTCGATGTTTAAACTCTGTTATGGGGATAATATACATAGGTAACTATTTTATAATTTTAGAATGCTTTTCTGAAAACTTTAATCTTCTTTATGTTGGGATCTAGATTAACTGTCATATTTGGTTTTTGTATTCTTTTTAAGTGAAGAAATAAAATAATTATTAACTTAATAGCTATTATATAAACAAAATATAAATAACCTCTCAGTTTTAATCATTATGTCAATTCCTGAAACAAATCAAAATAAGTTGCTTTGACTTTTCAAACACTCATGATAATTGTTAACATTTAAATGAAGAAAGCAATTTTATATTTGCATAATCAAATTGCTCTTCATTTTTCTGGTAATTTAACTGTAATTTTTATTAGATTATAAATCCACTTCCAAACACACTTGATCTTGTTCATCCTATCCAGTATCTTATTTGGAAGCTAAAAACATGATACTTACATATTAGACCGTTTTCGCCAACTGTTTAGTAGCTCATTGGTAACGAATTCAAACTTGGCGATAAACCGTCGACGCCAACGAAACTAACAAAATGGCGGGCGGCAGTTAAGGTTTGAACAATTTTTTAAATAATGGCGATTTTTTGCCGTAATTGGCGGTTTAGCTACCCATTGGCGAAGACTTCAAATTTTTTCATAAAGATGGATGGCTAATATGTGAGTACCAAAAAAAAGATTAGAGCAGCAAATAAATAAATAAATATTTGTATTTTGGTGTTTCAATTTCTTTTAATGTTATGGTTATGACAATGTACATTCTAGAGCAGAAGATATTCAAATTTATTTACAGAAGTGTTCCTATTGATGGCGATAGTGATAGCTCAGATATGTCAGATATTTATAGAGTTTTGAAATCGATGGTACCGAATTGGAACAAAATGCAGATCCAGTCATTCTTCTATTATATGAATAAATTGTCCTGAAATTTATGTTAAGTTTGAGTTTCTTATTTCCAAAAAAATTTGTAATGTACATATTTCTTACTCTTTCAGTATTTTTACTATTCATTTTATTTTACTTGAATGGGGGGGGGAGAAGAAAGAGATACAGAACACGTATGGGGGGTGTGAAGGCACTAAGCTCAGTTTTGGTTTTTCTTAGTAAAAAAATGACATTTGTTTCTAAGTAGAACATATTTGCTTGTAAAAATATTCAGAAATTCCAACCATATTCTATTTTTATGCAAATAGTCAATACAATATTGAATTATTGTTGAATTGATCAGATGTGCGCTAATGTTTTTTTAAAAATGTATATGTATTCTTTTTTAACAAATAAATATTGCTTTTATTGATATATGATATAGATCACAGACTCACAAGCTATCAAAACTCAAAATTTTCTCAAAAAGTTGCCCACAGTTATATTTATTACCACACATTTGCCAATTCTAGATCTCAAAGATTTTTTTTTTTTTTGTAAATTGATGTATATTGATGTGATTCTCATAAAGTGGGACAGTTATTATTTTTATAAAAATATGCAACATGATTCATATTTTTAATAAAGTTGAAAACACACAATATGCTATAAGCTCTTTATTTATTTATTTATTTATTTATTATTACTACTCATTATTTTTTGGAGTTAGAGATGTTTGTGAAATTATTCATTATGAAAGAATGTTCAAAAATAGTTTGATGGGTTAAATAACTTTTCAGAATTTTTATAGAGAAAAAAGTGGCAAATAATTTTCTTTAAAACACTAATAATGATTGTAGTGTATATATATTTTGTAAGTTTAATCAATGGCTTGAAAAATAAAACTAACTTCAAAGGAATTTTTACATATATGTTATAAGGCAGTGGTTAAGAAATCATGTGCTTTAATAGTTCTTCAGACAATTCATCCTTTTAAAATATTTGCAAGTGATTGCATTTCTGATATTGTATAGATATGCTGTATTTATAAGTATATTGATTGTTTGTTCTTATTTTTAGTTGGTTCAAACCAGAAGTCGGCCATGTATGGACAACTTGTGACCCAGGATCAGCTTGCTGGCATGGCTCCTGCTGCTCAGGATCCAGAAGCAGATTTGGCCGTTTTAGAAGCTCGAATCCCAGGAAAATACCGAGACCCAAGCCATGCACCTCTCAGAAAACTTAGTGTTGATCTCATCAAAACATATAAACATATTAATGAGGTTTGTTAGTTTGTTGTCTTTCATAATTATCCAAATTAATATTTGGTTGTCTATCGTCAAAAATGTTGTGCAGTCTATAATATTAAAGAAGAAATTTAAAAAGCATAAAACAAACTTTATGTAGTATTAAATATTTTTTTGTTTCAAATCTTTGATGAGATCTCTTTTCTCCTCTGAATCGTGATTTAGGGAATTAGCAATTTTCATCCTCCCTATACCTGTTTTTTTTTCCCTTCTTTCTTTTATTATTGGGGTCTGTGAATTGAGTTCACATAATTGAAGTATTATATAACTCGTTTGCAGGAAGGAATGCTTGTTTTTATCTTTCTTACAACAGTAAGTTTTGAGATACAACAGTGAGTTATCAATGGAATTAAAATGATATTTGTTTTAATTGTGGCTAAAGGTTGAATTTCTTTATTTCCTCTTTTTGTTTTATGATTGTTCTTAATAGGCATTGTATAGTTATTATTGAGCACAAAAATCTTTTAGCCTGAGACATATTTTTTTCTGCTGCGATTCCTGCTTAAAAGGTAAAATTGAAAATCATATAAGAATTTTCCATGTTTGGTTAAATTAGTTAGCTATGTTACATTTTTACAATTATTTTTGTTAATTTATTGATTGTAAATTAATCTAAAATAATTTATATTTTATCTTTTTTACATTGTTAGTTAATAAACTATTTATCATTGTTTTTAAATATCTTATACATTTACATTGTGATGATTTGTTTTAATTTAATATTAATCATAATTTAGTTTAATTGTTGACCCCTTGAAAATCTTTCAACTTTGAAATCTGGAGGGTTTTTTTAATGCATATTATACTAAGTTTGCCTGTTTAAAAATATTTCTATTTATCACCATAATTGTGAATTGCATTCACATCAAAATAAATTGTCTTGAACTGTAGTCAACAATTTTAAAGGAACTTCAGTTGTAAAATCTGAAATAATTCATGTTAAAGTTTTGATATATTTTTGGAAGGGATAGAAGATTAAGTTAACCTCATAGATATTTTTAGTAAATCTAATGATAGACATTAGAAAAATGCAGCAACTAAGCAAACATGCAATAACAAAATGATGAAATAAGGAATGTATTTCTAGCTTACATATTTTCAAAATTGACATCTCACTCATTTTTGATTTATTCAATAGCTTAACAGAAATTCAGAATTTTTTTTTTATTAATATATTTATGTTTGGGAACTAAGCAGGTGAAAAAAAATGTTTATTTTAAAGGTGTGACTAAATGGAATAAATCATTTATGCTATTAAGATAAAATAATCATCCATTCATTGCAAGTTTTTTTTAAGTACTTTTACTCTTTTTATTTCCTGAATTTGTTTTTTTTTTTTAATTCTTGGATTGGTCTATTATATTCTAATAAAAAAATAATCCTATATAGAGATTTATAAATGAAACAAACAGAATGGTACTTATGCTTGCTTTTTTTTTCATTGGAAAAAGTTATTGAAAAAATTTGAGTTTATTAATTAAACTCTTAAATTTGGGGGAGGGGGAATTGTGACTAGTCTTGGTTATTTTTTACTAACTATTATTATATCAAATAGTTCAAATCTTCCATTTTGACTTTTAATAAAAACTTTTTTTTTTGTAACTATACTTTGTAATACTTATTGGATTAACATATTTTCTAAGAATTTAATTTTGTGATAATATTCAACAAAACTTTTTTTTTTAAATTTAGAACCAGATATTATCTGATTAAATTATGGTATATTTGTATAAAATTGATCAGTGATTTTCAAGACTTTGCTCTTTGTTTTACCTTTATTTTATATTCAGCATTCATGTTTCACATCTTAAATTGATTTAAATTTCTTTTTCAGAATAAATCTTCAATAGCTTATTAATCAGTAAATGAAAAATAATGAGAGAAAAGTAAATGACAAAGTACCTATTTTAATTTAAACCTTCAGTGTAGTTATTGAATATTGTATAAGATAAAATATTACAGTTAAGAATACTTGGGTATTAACCTCATGCTATTGGCAAACAAGTTGTAGTCATTAAAATAGGTATTTTTCTGTAGCCGTGCTCAAGTGGAAAATAGTCAAATAATGTAGAATTCTTGCAAATTTCTTTGACAATGTTCTGCTTTTGCCCGGCTAATGGAAAAGTACCTTAAAGCAATATGTGATTTTTAGGAATTTGATACATTTCATTCTGGTTGCAATAAATATTACATTTAATGAATATTATGTTCGGCATACGAGTGCTTGAATATTTATGATCCATTGTTTATTTGCTAATTTACTGTGACAAATAAATTTGCTACCTAAAAAAAACTACCTGGCTTTATTTCTTATAATATAATAAACATGGTAATAAAACTCTGGAGTTCTAAATATCTATAAGTACTTCTTATAATTAATTCATAAATAATCAAATAAGAGATAAGATTTATAAATATTAACCTTCACCTGTAACATTTTGAGAGATTGCATTAATTTTTCAAAAGTTAACTTGTAAATATTGTGATGCAGTTTTAAAAATTCTAATAAATGATTGTAGCATTTTTATCATCTATTTCAATTTTATTTGAAGAAATGCCAACTTCATCAATTTCTGCTTGACAAATATCCACAGTTCATTAAACTACATAATATTAGCTTATTTTGAATGCAATTTCATACCAACTAATCAAAACACATTATTATTAGAGAATAATTTTCTGGGCAATTACTGCATCTGTATATTTGATTAATTTGAGTTTAAAATGCAAGCTTTTATATGGGCGTGTGTAAAGAATATGCATTATACTCTTACATGAAAACTTAGAATTGATTTCAACATTTTTAAGCCTCTATCAAGCAAATGATTCATTATATAAACAATGATATTTAATGCATAATTCTTTTTTAATGTGTTTGAAACTTTCAGCAAATGCATTATAATTTCTTTTTTATACCTATTAGAGGTTATACTTCTGGTTTCAATCAATATTTTATTTTAATATGAAATTAAATGAGGTACTTCTTCAATTAAGGGGGTAATAGTAAATTAGTCATGATGTGTGAATAATTTTAAATAAAAAGATTTTTAACTGAAATAAACAGAACATGATGTTGTTTGGGGGATGATGTTTTTGGCATTAACAAAAATCCGTGGGGAAAAAAAAGAAATTTTATTACCTGTACAAGCATCTTCAAAAAATTAGCTTTTAATAAAATGTTGTCATTGCTGTTACAAAAGCTCTGATTAAAAAAAATAAGTTAATTACAACAGCAAATAAAACCTAGAAAAATGTCATTTTGAGCACCTTATTCTATGAAATAAAACTAAATAGGAAATGTGATATATTTTTTTAAACAATAAATGTGAGTCAAAGTTTTGTTTTTTGATCATTTGCAATACTAAAGTGACTAATTCAGTGTAACAATTAAAATGAATAAAAATAAAATTTAATTTGCATGAGCTCATGGTGCTTGGCCATGTAGGAAATTATGTTCAAACTTGATACATTGAAATATGCATAGCAGATTTCATTTTAATCCTTATTTGGTTTTATTTTAGGTATATTATGCAAAAAAGAAAAGACGTGCTCAGCAGTCTCAGAGAGAAGATTCGACAAATAAAAAAGAGAAAAAGGTTTACAATGATGGTTATGATGATGAAAATCATGACTATATAATTAGGAATGGAGAACTTATAGAACGTTATTCAATAGACTGTCTCATTGGGAAAGGATCTTTTGGACAAGTATGTGCTTGAATTCTTTTTTTTTCCCCCAAATAAATTATTTATTGATGAATTTTGAAAATCACAGCTAAACATTATTAAATTCTGTATAACTTTACTCTTCAAGCTTTAATAGTCTTATTTCAATTTTCATTCAAATTATTTGTTGCTCTGAATATCAAACAACTAATTTTATTAAATATTGATATGTGTAAAAATATTTTTTGAAAACATTATGCATTTGTATAACATTTTTTTAATTACTCTTTAATATCAATTAACTTTTTAGTTTTGTTTTTCAGTTATGCCCTTTTTAATGAAATAAGAATTGTTTGTACTTTTCCCTAACCTATATACCCATTTTTTACAATCATGAATAGTGGTACAAAAATAATGAACTCATCTTTTTTGCTTCATAAATCATTGTTTGCAGAAAGTAAATAAATATGTGCTTTGTTTATTATAATTAGAGAGCTGAAAACATGAAAACGAGTACGAGAAAATAAAAAAAAATTATTTAAATTTTCTTACATGTATTAAAATTGATACTTGACATTTCATGAAATTAAGTTTGAAAGGGGCACTAATGGGAAAAAACAGAGGGTGGTAAATTTGATTGCATTTCTTTTACACTTCTTCAATATTGTTATAATAATTTTACTAAGATACTTATGTTATATATTGCATACTTATATTTAATATGAAATAGTGTGAAAAAGAATTGACTAATTTTAATTAGTTAGTTGTAGTTTCCCAGAATTTTGAATTTAACTGTAAATAATTAATTTCTTGTAAATTTAAAAATAAATGTACTGTAATTGCAACTAAACCATTCTTCAAATGATTATTAATTTATTTTACATAAAGTTTGCTTTGAAATTATAATGTGTTAAATGATGATTTTTGTGTTGCTCAGTCTTGATATTTGTATGATTAAAAATGTTTATATGATTTTTTTTTTAAATTCTTATTCAGGTAGTGAAAGCTTATGATCCTGAGGAGCAGTGTCATGTAGCTATAAAAATTATTAAAAATAAGAAACCATTTCTTAATCAAGCTCAAATAGAAGTGAAATTATTAGAATTAATGAACAATGAAGAAGTTACCGATCCCTATTATCAAATGGGAAAGGAAAAAATTGGTGAGTAGCTACATTAGTTTGGTAAAATTTATTATTATGAAGTTAGTTTAAATGTGAATATTGTAAATAAACTTTACTTTTGAATATATTAAAATATATAGATTTTGAAATATGTTTGAAAGCTAAAGACTTAATAAATATATATTTTAGTAAATTTTTATTGGAATAAATTATTTTCTTTTGTGAAGGCTCCTTCAAAATTAGATTAATGCTCTAATGATAATAATGATGAAATTATGTGTGTGTGTAAAATAAGATTTATTCTTACTTTTTTTGGAATTTATGATTTTTTTTTTTTTTACTACTTCATAAATACTCTGTCTTTTTTTGAAGAATCAGTTTTGCAAGTCTAATGATAATTATGATTCTTTTTGTCTTTTCTTTTCTTTTTTTAAAATAATGATTTGGTTTGTATACGAAGCATTTTCAAATGTAAAAAATTGACAATACAAATAAATATGTTTAATTTTTTTCCTATTTCTAACTCTCCAAATAATATTAAGCCAAGATAGTGAAAAAAAAATTAAAACCTGTTTTAAAACACACACACACAAATTCTTATTGCTAACCATTTTTAGCTGAATTATTATACTTAATAAATATATATTCTATTCTATAAATATCTGTATTCAAATAAGTGAAATTAATAAATTAATATGTCCATTAAAAATGTCCATTTTCCCAGCAAATAAAGAATTTTTTTATGATCTAATAGACTCTTAGAACTAAATTTTTATAACTATAAAGATAAGTTATTAAAGAAATTAGAATTTTCTTATTCTTAAATAAATCTTAAATAAATTTCTCTCCGTAGTGAATGTTAGAACTATATCTATGAAAAGGGTAAAATTGAAACAGATCATCTTGAAATTTCTGGGTTCCATTTTTGAACATATAACAAGTGTTATTCCTGTCTTCTCAAATAATGGGATAATATAGTCTAGTAGTTATAAAAGAATTTTCCTTGTTATATTAAATACAATGGATTGGTTCAGTTTTCATTTCATGCATTGGGCAAATTGGTAACTAGTAAATAAAATTCATTAAACTTGTACTTTTATTTAAATAATTTTTAAAATATTAAAATTACATAAATAAATCATTAATTATCTGGTTTTTGATTTTTTTTGTATCTCCTATTATACTTTTATTCTTCTATAATTGCAGCCCTTAACTTGTTTTTCTTATATTGAGATAAGGGATCTTTATTCTTATATTAAAATAAGGGATCTAAATTGACATTTTAAAATTAATTATTTTGAATAAATTAGAAAGTTTGAATTTTAAGATTTTAAACTAGTTGTTTTTTAATTTATTGTACTATATTTAATTTTAATTATTTGTATTTCATTATTTTTTTCAGTGCAACTAAAGAGACATTTTATGTGGAAAAATCATTTGTGTTTAGTTTTTGAACTTCTTTCACACAACTTGTATGACCTCTTGAGGAACACTAAATTCCGTGGTGTTTCTCTTAATCTGACCAGAAAATTTGCTCAGCAAATGTGCACAGCACTCTTGTTCCTTTCACACCCAGATCTCAAAATTATTCATTGTGATTTAAAGCCAGAAAATATTCTTCTCTGTAATCCAAAACGAAGTGCAATCAAAGTAGTTGACTTTGGAAGCTCTTGTCAGCTGGGGCAGAGAGTATGTATTTCTACAGTTTTTTACCATCTGTTTTGTGAAAATTATTTATTAAGTCTTTGTGTATTTAAGTAGTATAATTGTATTTAAAATTTTACCCCTCAACATTTTGCAACAGTTATTTTTAGTAAGTTTAGTGGGATTTCTTTCCCTTTCTCCCTTCAAATAATTTGTTAAGGGGTTGAAAAAGTATGCTAATAGTTGTATTCAAAATAAAATAACAATATAATGTATGAGGTTCTTTCCCCCTCATCATGTTTTGTTAAAAAAAAATATTGTGCAACATTTCATCCTAGAGAATAATTGTGTAAGCAGAAAAATTTGTATAAGTATATATCTTTTTTTCCTACCAGATTTATTCAATTTTCGAAGTGAAACTTCATATTTTAAACAGTTATTACCTTTGTATAAACATAAAAGTCCAGGTAGTAATCTTGCATTCTGTCTTTTATTTGTCATACACTGGTACCGATAACACCACACACTTTTTCTTGTTATTGTTAGTTATATGCTGGAATCACCTAATACATCATATAAAAATGTTATTTAATCATTTATCACTTTTCTCATTTTTATTTCATATTTATTTGGATTGACTATTACTCATCTTCATTGATAACAGTTTAATATTGTGATTTAATACCTGAACTTTAAATTCGAATTGTAATGTCAACTGACATAATCAAAATAACATTCTTACATTTTTATTTTTATTTCAAGATTAATCTGAGTTTCTAATCCAGTATAGTTACATACTTTGAATCTTCCATCAATGCAAACAAGAGTGGGTTTTCAAAGGTGACTTTTATTTATCTGTTTCAAAATGTTCAAGAAATTGGGAAAAGGTGGGGGGTGGGGAATTAACTTCTCCAATCATATAAATTCTTATTCTGTTTGTCTTAGCTTTCAGTAACCAGTTAATGTTCTGAACTTTAAAGCAACTATAGATATATAGTGGAAATACTTCTTAATATCTTTAAATAAATCACTAAATCGCTGCTGCATTTATGATTTCCTCTTTGAACAAGAAGCATTTTTCTCTAGTTAAAACTTGTAACACTTAAACTATTTTTATTTCCTATTTTGATGTAATAATGTAGTATTGTTAAAAAAATTATTTCTTTTCATTATAATATTGGTCTTAAAATTTTATGAAACAAGTGAGATGTTCTATGCAGTCTAATCAGCACCCCCTATATAATAAGGGGAGGGAGTATTCTGTTGCTCACTTTTTCATGTGAATTAATTATTGATATATATAATTACAACGCTGTCTTTTGACATAGTTTTAAAAAATACTCTGCGGGTGCAGTTTAGCTACTCAGATGGGTTTATATTGTTATCATTATGCATGTAATTAAGCATGAATAAAAATCAGTTATGGAATTGTAAGCATCAGTGTATAGTTAGATTGTATGTGTAAATATTATTTTCTTTAATGCTGGATCATAGCAAACATCAGTGAGCTGAAGTTTTTTTTTTATTATTATTATTTTTTTATTATATTATCCGTTCTTGGTACAATATGAAATTTATTTCTATTATTTTCTTCTGCAGTTGCTTTTAATTCATATTTAGCGATGCATTTATTCTGTTTTATGGCTATTTGTTTCCATCCAATTTTACTTATTAGTTCTAGTTTTTGTGAACATTATGTATAGAGAAAATTCCATTACAAGATTAACAAGAAAAGATTTCACTATGTAGAAGGGGGGGGAGGCCAAAAGATTAAAAAATTAATTATGAATACTCAAATTTCACATTTGTTTTAATGCTGCTTTTTTTTATGTAGAACAGATTCTTGAACTCAAATGTGCTGATTCATAATATTCTCTATTCAACTGGAGGTTATTGCTTATATTTTCTTTCTGCACACTTTTTATTTTACATTTTATATAGCACCTCTCCCCCCTCCAATTAGTAGATAATTTTTTCCAAAGTAATTGTTAAAACTGATTTTGATTTGAGTGTTTGAGATATATTAAAACTTATTGCGGAGAAATAAAAACTTTTAAAGTTACTACATGCCTATCTTTAAAGAAGTTTTATATTTCTATCTGTCAATGAGCTACAACAATCATGTCTGAAATATTATTGATTGTGATTAACAGCTCATTTAGATGAGCATATCTTCTAATAGGAACAATTAAAATGTTGACACATTTAGGTATGCTATCTCACCCATTGAATATGCTGTTTCACACTCGGAAGAGTACTGATTCGTCTAGAAATCTATAATCTAAAGGAAGAGAATGAATGTCTTGTTCTTCCATTGTAATGAAATATAATAAAAAATTATCTGTGAATAATTAAACTATCATAATTCTAAGGAATGAAGCCTTTTCTCATTCTAGGCTTCTTTTAATATGTTTAAATTACAAGTAATGATTTTAACTACCAATATTCTTAGGCTTATAAAATAAATTTTTATATATTGTTACTTTAACATTAGGATGCATTAAATCTTTTGAATTACAACAATAAAAAGATTCCCAAGGTATTTTTATATATAAATTCATTAATAATATAACAGCGTTATTTAAGTAAACATTTATACATATTTTAACTTAGCGATTGTATATAATGTATGAAGTTTTAATAATTACCATTTTATCTAATTACTTGTAAAGGTTTTTAAAAAATAACTATACTTTTTGTTAATTTTTTTTTAATTATATTTTATTTCAGTAAAATTTAACACAAATTAATGATTTCATTTTGCAAATTGTCTTAATGTAAGCATTTTGAATCGAGATAAAATATATCAGCCTGACATTTTATGTGTGAATTTATTGTATATCAAAGTGTATTTTCAAATCTAAAGGTTTTTGTACTGAAGTTGCTTTAAAGTAAATATGATAAAAAAAATGAATAGTTTTTCATGTATATCCATGGTGATTAAAATTGTTTTGAAATGGAACATTATTACATGTTATCTATAAATGAGGTTTGAATGCTAAAGCTCATTTGTTACATAAATGTACACTATGCCAAAAACATTTGTCAAAACTATTTACTAATAATGACTAAACTATTTTATTTAATACCTCTTCCATCCTTTACGTATAATCACTCAAAAATATATTTAAAAAAAACATTATATAAAAAGTTATTTTGGATAAACAGTTTAATTCAATTAATTTGTATTTGTTATAATGCATTCTATTAACATTCTCTTTTTTTTTTTAATCTGTGTGTGTAGATTTATCAGTACATTCAAAGCAGGTTTTATCGATCACCTGAAGTACTTCTAGGCATTCCATATGACATGGCCATTGATATCTGGAGCTTGGGGTGCATTTTAGTGGAAATGCATACAGGTCAGCCTCTTTTCAATGGAGATAATGAGGTAAGTGACAATGTTCATAGTATTGTAAGATTAATTTATGTCTAAAAATGTTTAATTTATAAAATATAATAAAGACTTATCTTAACTATTGAAAAACATTTAAAGACAGTAAAGATGTTGATTTAATAGTTTAATTATGCAGTTTCTGTTCTTATTTTTGAGAAAGATTCACACTCAATCATAATTACCTGATTGTTAAATCTGTATTGATTCTTTAAAAAAGAAACTTTATGTGATGTATAAATATTGTACTGTTATTAAACTTTGATTAATATATTCAGTTAACACTTAAAAAATTATATTTTATCTCATTTTTTTTAACTTGTTGGATATGTTTGATAGTTTCTATTTTAGACATCTTTTGATATTTTTACGTTTTTAAGAATGATTATCTTTAGTTAATGATTGAATGTTTCTGAACCTTTCTAATTATTGTTATCAATTAATATCAAAGAGACATTTTTTTTTTTAATATTTGTGAAAAGATTTTCTCTCACAAAACACATATATAATAAACATATGTATAATGACAAATTGTTTTAGTGATTGATCTTTTCTTTTATTATATTAATTTATAAAGTAGTATATGTTATATAGTAATTATATTGTTAAAATTTGTGTTTCTTAATTTGAGTGTCAATTTATTCTCAAAAGGCTCCTCCTTCTATAAAAGAAAAAAAATCTTTTAAAAATTTTAATATCCTTCCATTTTATAATGTGTCTTACCTTCAAAGGAATTCCAGTTAATAAAATTAACTTTATTTTTATTAAATTAATTATGCTGGTTCATTAAATTAATTATGCTGATATGTTAACAGTTTCATCTTTATAGAGTTCAATTGTGTATATTTAAATTCTAGTGTTATTTCCATGAAGTGGAAAATTGATTATTAGATTACTAAATTGCCATTTATATGCATAATCCAGATAACTAGGCCTTTAATTGTATAAAACCAATAAAAGTATTAGTTTGCTCTGCAAATCTATTAGCCTTGGTCCTTTTTTTATTCAATGAAAGGAACTGGTAAATATCATTTATTTAATTTTTGTTAAGTTAAACTATTTAATGATGAATTTTTAAAATTCATTTTTTTCCAATAGTTTTGACTATTTGTTCAACAGTTATACATGATTTTAATACAAATGTCTTCTCAATATTTATAAAAGATTTTACTCTCATAAAATATGGAATTAGTGAACTTTGAACCTAATTTTCTAAAAAAAAGTATCTTTAATTTTTGATGATCTCTTAGAATAAAGAATGCAATTTTTTTCATTATTAATTCTTTTTTTATTTATTTGATTTTTACTAATAGTGTTGCCCCTAGTAAAGGATTAATTACAATTTTGCATATGCTGAAATATTTTCCCATTCATAGAAAAGCTTATTTCGATTTTTTTGAAATTCAAAAATTTCAACCGGACATCACCAAAGTAAACTTACAGATATCGTCACTTGCCTATTCCTGCACAACATAATCTAGATAAAATGAAAAATAAAGAAATAATTTTAATTAAACTTATTGTGAATATAATGTTCTCCCCCCCATATTTATTGTTTTTTTAGTCTATAGATAATATTTGGAAAATTATCTGTTTTAAATTCTCAGTTATTAAGCATTCCTAATTATTTTTTATAGGTGGATCAAATGAACAAAATTATTGAAGTCATAGCAATGCCTCCAAAACAAATCTTGGAACAAGGTCATAAAACTAGGAAATACTTTGAAAAAATTGTTAATGGTTCTTATGTGATAAAGAAATTAAAGGATGGTGATAAGGTACATTTTTATTTTTATTTAAACCATGTTAATGTTACCATATTTCATGAAACTTTTTTTGAGATTATTACAATAAAGATGCTGTAATTCTATTTTAGCATAATGCATTTACTTAAAAATCACAATCTATTAAAAATATTATTTTGGGATATTATTAGTAAAATAATGTATGATAATGATTATGCACTTTTTTTAAAGGAAAGGCTAAGATTGCTACAGTAGTTTCTATAATTAATTTGCACAATGTTTTGAGCATTGTATTTAAAAAATGTTACTGTAATTTATTATTTGATGTTATTATTGATAAAATTTAATATTGACTAACATAATGAAATTAATAATAATGTATATTGTGTAGTCTTGAATTACATTTATACATACGCTCACATACATACCAATGTTAACCCAATTTGATTATTCTATGTAGAATAATAATTTTTATAATAAAATAGTATTGAAATAGTAGGAAACATAATATGCAAGCATAAATAGTTTCACAATAAGAAAATTGTGTGAAAAAAAACAATCACCATTATTATCCAAAGAAATAGTCTGTAGTCCCGTACTATTATGTTTTGTGGATTAATTTTAGGTTCAAAAAGTCCCAAGCTTTGCAAAGAACTTTTGTTAATTTTTTAAAAGATCTTGATACATGTGGAAGAGCTGTAAGTTGCTCCCATGCATTCTCCACTTATCTTTAATAGGATTAAGACCAAAAGAAAGAAAAGAAAACTGCATGTGTTGAATATTTTCTGTTTCAAGGAGGTTCCTAAAGTGGCAAGACCTGTTATATTCCATAAATATGAAATATTTACCTAATTTTATATTTGGACAATACTTTGGAATGTGGAATCAAAGGTTCAAGGACTTCATCTCTGTATTTTTTAGTCGCATATTCCATCTCAGAACTTTGGAACTCTGTTCATTCTGTGCGACATTTGCCAGCTCCTTGATTTTCCTTGTCAGAAAACTATATCTTTCCTAACTAGAGAGTGAAAAGGGACATCTCTTACTTGATGTATTTTTATCCAACAGAATTTTGTTCAGACAAAAGCAAAATGCATCAGTGGACATTGTATTTGTTCCACTATCCCAAGTTCTGGTACTGATATTTTGAATTCCATTGCTTTTACTTAAATGTGAGAAAAATGTGCAATGCTGTGCATGAATGCAACTGCTGAATCCAATTCTCTTGCACATTTGAAATTTTGCTATTGCCAGATGTTAGTCTGTTTAACATTTATATTTCCCGCTATTTGAAACTTATATATATATATTAGATGA
The DNA here is from genome assembly GCA_026289955.1 of Argiope argentata. Lineage (NCBI taxonomy): Eukaryota > Metazoa > Arthropoda > Arachnida > Araneae > Araneidae > Argiope > Argiope argentata. The sequence continues at coordinate 2,254,955 of JAOUZG010004552.1, read as the reverse complement.
AAATGTTAGATTTGTTAAAAAGTTATACTTATAGAACGTTTCTCGGAAATACCTTTTTAATATATTTGGTGTGTGAAAAAGAATGAAATGTTTTTTGAATAATTTTATTCATTCTTTTTATATTAATGAGTTAATTTTTCCAATGCTACTCTTTTAACATTGAATATATACTAAACTAGCTAATGTATTTCAAATTTTTATTTAATATTCAGATTGAGTTTTGAAAGTTTGTGTGCTTTGTATTATGCACTAATTTAAATGTTAAGCCTTGTTGTTCTTATGGAACTAGAAATATATCTTTAATTTAACTCTTCTAGTTTCTTTTTGTTTTAATTAACTTTTAGCTCTGAAGAAATTAGCTTTTAGCATGACTGTATTATATTTCTCAACATCTAATCAAATCTGGTGAATGTTTTTTATTTCTTAGACTTAAAAAGAGATTTTAATTTTACAAAAAATTTGAAATAGAAAAGTAAAGAATGAAAAAAAGACATGACAATCCCATGAGAGTAAAAAGGAAAATAGTACTTTTGAAAATAGCAGAAAATCCTTGTTAAAAAGATCAAGCTAATTTATTAATGAAAATAAAATAGTTGGCAAGAATTTCCCTGTGTTTTTTTAATCCCTTAAAATTTAAAAAAATTCACAATTTATTTTAAATTTATGAATTGTTTAACTTTGTATAATTCTTTTATAGATATGTGATTTAAAAATTAAATTTTAATATTTTCCTTCATTTTAGTACCGTCCTCCTGGCACTCGTAAGTTGCATGAAATCTTGGGAGTTGAATCTGGAGGACCAGGTGGTCGCCGACATGGGGAGCCTGGCCACAGTGTTTCTGATTACCTGAAGTTTAAGGACCTGATCCTGCGTATGTTGGATTATGATCCAAAGACACGCATCACCCCCTACCATGCCCTGCAGCACAGCTTCTTCAAGAGGACAGCTGATGGCAGTACAAATACTCTGCATAGCACTGTTCTCAGTCCACCAATGCTAGAGGCGCCTGATCCTGAATCACAGGAGGACACAGAGAGGAAGACTGGTGAACGACAAAAGAAGGATGATGGGGCGCATTTCCAAGCATCGTGTTCAACCTTTGGACCTACAGGTACATCTTCGGTTTGCATCGCTGTTAGCCTTTCAAATAAATCGTCATACACCTGAGATTTCGAAAAATCTTTTGGGAATTTCGGTTTTAGTTATCCAGCTGGAGATGCATTTGTGCATTTCTTGTCTGAAAAGAGACTGTTGCAGGACTTGCAAATAAATGGACATGTAAAAAAATATTTATTTTTAAATATTGATGCCATTGGATTGTTGTGAAATTTGCTCAGAAACATGGCATCATTTTAAAAACTGTGCAAAGATGCCACTATTTTTCATCTAATCTTCAAAAAGTGACAATTTGCCCTTGAATATATATTAAAGACAATGAAACGTCTACTATAAGCCGGATTGAGTCTAGAAGAACCTATTGGAAAGAAATTTAAATTGGTTTTAATCTCTTTGAGAAAAAAAGGCATAAAGATTACTTTATAGTATTTGAACCTGTAAGGACTATAAACTGGTTGAAAAATCAAACATAATATATCCAGATTGAAGAGCAAAAAGGATATTGAAAGAGCATGCAGCAATTTGTTGGGCAATTGATACCTTTATTGCCATTTTAAAGATATCTCATTGGATGAGGAAATTGTTTTTCCAAAGATGCTTTTGCTTTGCAGTCTTTCACTCCCTTTGGAACATGAATATGGAATACTAAGAATTGAATTCTGTACCAACAGCGAGTCTGCTGAAATTTGCAGCCTTTTATTTTTGATTTTCTGTATTGTCTATATTTTAAGAATATATTGTGTTCCTGTTCTTCTTTTTGAGGTATAGTAAAAAAAGGCAGTTTTTTAATCTTATTTTTCTATCATATAGTTATTAACTGCAAAATATTTTGGATGATCAATTTAGGAAACCTATTGATTCAAAAAAAAGAAAGAAAGAAAGAAATCTATAGAATATTGAGTTTCGACTAGAGATCTCTTAATTATCTATATATGAATTGCTGTTTAGTGAGGAAAAATTTAATTTGTGAATGGAGATTCTTAAATTATCTTGTTGATCATCAAACAACAGTAGGACATAAAAAATGAAAATTCAATTCAAATATCCTGAAGTTGAAATTTGAATTTTCAAATTTTCAAGTGTATATAATTATGTTTTGAACTTATCAAGTTGGGAGATACTTTAATGGTAAAAGGTATTATTCATATCGCAAATTAAATGAATTGCATTGATAAATATTTCTGAATAGTACTATTCTTTACAGAGAGTGATTGATCTATTTACTTCCTAAAGATATAACTAGTTATGTTATTTGGTATATAATAGAATAGACATTACATTATTTTTAGGTTGTATTTATGAAATGGCCATTATTCTGTTTTAAAACTACTCTTATTACCCATTTCTTAGAATAAACCATCAAAGAAAATGTTTTTGTTTATTACATGGTAGTCATTTTCAATTTTAGCTAATCATTTTGTCTTTTTCATATTTTAATACCTGTTGGATGGAAAAAATTTAATTCTCAGGCATATCCTTTAAAGTCGTGGCTTTTTTAAAAAAATAATTGTTTAATTTGAATAAATTGTAAAATTTATATTAAGTGAATGCTAAATTGAGAATTAATATCTAAAACATTTCATTGACATTCTCTATGTTAGGTTTTTTAGAAATTGACTGACAATTTTTCCAGGGAATATAAATTTTTCAGTTTTTGATAAGATGCTTCAAAAGCAATAGATTATTTATATGTACAACATAAACTACTAAGTAAAATAAAGATTAAACCTCTTCAAAAGAAATTGAAACATACTTTTTGTTATTGTTGGTAAAGTTCAGTGAAAAATTGATCTTTTAAAGGAATTAAACTTTTTATTTCATAATTCTTCCCATCCTCTGATTTTTATGCAATAGTTTTCAAATAGTTTTTTTTAATGAAAGTTATTTTTTTTTCATTGCATTATTTAAACTTATAGCTGGTTAAGAATTCATAATTATAAAATATATTATTGATTCCCGCCTCCCTGTTATACTTTTAAATCTAATGGATATATTTTCAATCAGATTGAAATATCTTTCTTATGCCATTAATTTATTTTACTGAGCAGGAAAATGCAAAAGGATCCTAAGATATTATTACTTCAAAATGCCAAATTACTAGTAGTCAGTGCACCTTTTTTTATAACAATTTTACTAAAATTATTTTAATTATGGTCATTTATTATTTGGTTTGTGGTCTTCTTTTTTCGGAAGCTTATTCAATTTTGCTGCTTTATTGTAATTTTCAATAATCTGTTGTATCTTTAATGATTTAATTAATAAGCTTATTCAAATTTACCATTTATTTGAATTTAATCTTGATCATTATTTTAAAATCTTTTCATGTATTTTATTTATACAATGATTGTTTCTAAATGTAAGAATTTGTGTTAACCGAAACACAAAATGATTACGGAGGGTGTGGCACACCTATGGCATTGAAAAATCACGTTTCATGAAAATATGCCTTTGAAATGAAAATATGAGATTAACAATTGTTATTCATAAATCTGATATTATCTGCAAGTTATTTCCTATGCATAAAACTGAAGCTGTAACTGAATCAATTGCTCTAGCTTACTTTAAAATAAGAATAAAAAGGATTTGGTAATAATATTTTAAGAAATAAATATTCAATAGATTCAGGCATTGTAAACAGAAATTTATTCTTATTATTTATTCAATACATAAACATTTAAGCATTCAGAAATTTTTTTTCTTGTTTTGTTTTTTACTACTTGGATTCAAAACTAAGTTTAAAGTGCTGTGAAAAAAATTCAAGTTTTGATTTGTCACCCTCAAATAAGTACACTCAATAAATCAGAATTTTTTTAATAACTAAAATCTCTTGATATTATTTTTTTAAAGCATTGAAAGTTACAAGTTTCATGCATCCTATTTAATAATTTCTGTATATTTATCCTTTATTTAGTTAAATTCATATTATGAATTAAATATTCTTAAATTATAAAATTATGTAACTATTCAAAAAAAATATGTTCGAATCGGAGCATAATGCTGTCTGTTCATTTTATGCAGAACTGTTATTTAACAGGGCCTTTTTACAAAAATACTCTTTTGCAAACTAAGAAATTTTGTTCACACTCTTAATTGGCACTGTTGGCTCTGCTTATAAAATTAAAAAAAAAACTAATTACTAAAAGTATTTTTTTAAAATTACAAGTTTTTAATACTGAAATAAGTTTCTAGAAATTATTGTAAAATACATTTCAAAGCATTAGTTTGTTTTAAAGCTATGATTTTATATTTTAATCGACTAATGCTCCTGTAATTCAAAAGGGTATCTTTCATTTGTTTCAGTAGAATAGTACAAAACTATTTTATTGAGTTTTGTTAATGAGAACTAAATTTGTTTTATATCAAAATCATTAAAATACCTGCTAAATCCTAAAATCTTGAAACTAATTTTCATTTTATTGTTGTTTCATCATACATTTATTCTGGACCTAAATTTGTGTAAAATTTATATATATTGGGTTTTATTTTTTGTTAAAATTAATATAAATTTGTAATTAAACGTGATTAGGAAATATATAATTAAATTATTTTTTCTTTTAATGTATTCATTGGATAATTTTCCGTTAAATTTAATTTTCGAATCAACTAATAGTTATGTATAGGACTTTTTTGTGCCAAGATTTTTGTAAAATTCTTCATAGTTCTTTGTATTAATTTTGCTTATTTTATATAAAAACAATAGAGTCCCATAAAGGAAATCAAATTTGTTCTCTCAAAATTCTATTAAATACTTACCTATAAATTTTAACATTAAAATATATATATATATATATATATAT
>JAOUZG010004552.1:2176912-2249941 GCA_026289955.1 Argiope argentata | reverse complement strand
ACCATTCTTTTCTCTTGAAGTAGGCTAAGAGTGTGTCTTTCATCATGTTACAAGTGATTTCTTTCTATAGATGCCAAAGCATTCAGTGTTGGGGATCCTACCCTTGTCAGTCCCATGCACCAGCACCAAAGCAGTTGCACGCAGACAAATGTCTTCAGCGCACCTGCAGGAAGCTCGGCCATGGACTGTGAAAGCCCTGGTGGCAGCAGCTCATGCTTCCTGCCCAATGGCAATCGCTGCCTCCACAAGAACCACCTGTTTTACTCAAGTGGCGCCTTCAGTTCTGCAGCAGTGTCATCACGCCAGATGCTTGACAGCAGTCTCCCAGCAGACGAAACCTCAGGACACAATTTTGAGTACTCGAAGAACGTTCACTTTTTGCAGGCGGCAAAGGACACCGAGCGAGACGTCCGTGCTTATCAGCCCCCGTCTTCCTCTTTTTCTAGGACTTCCGTGTCTTCCGAACTCACTCCTATGGACACGTCCATATTCGCTGTTCCGCAGGCACTGGACTGCTCATTGAGTGTACAGCTCGCTGGTAGTCATCATCCGTTTTCATATGTAGATCCCGTGTTTAGTGAGACTAACATTTACGTGAACACTCATGCCGCATCCCTCGGGAAAGCTTCTACGGCGTCTTCGTCGTCTCAGCCTTCAGTACAACTGTCGTCGCAGAAAGAAAGGCAAGAGGAAGAGGCTTCCGCAGAGACCTACTCGAACCCGAGCTCACTCATTACTCATTAATAGTGAATCCTTCATTTAGTTGTGCATGGCGCGGTTCGTACGCTCCTTGGGAGTTCAAATGTCCTGAAGGATTAAAGTGGTTATATACTTGTTAATTTCTGCATTAGTTTAATTACAGATGCTTTCCAAAATTTGTTGTTGGAATCATTGGGTAGTATGAGCAGTCTCTTCATATTGGTGGTTACTGTCAAAAATAAAGTGTCGAAGAAAAAAAGTATGCCAGCACTGATGAGTTTTTTAAAAGTTATTCTCAGAGTGAACAAAAATGTCGTTAGTAAAATTTAATTATTTAGAATTTTTTTGTCAACTAAAATGAGTGTAATATCAACCTGAAAAATAATTTTTAATTTAGTTAAGGTTAAAGAATTTCTTTATTCATATAGTATGATTATTTGCATGGCAAATAGTTCTTTTTTTTTCCTGTAAAACTATTGCTGAAAGTTATTTTGTATAACTGACATCATTTTTAGAAAATGTATCAGTCATCATATCTCCAAGGTATAGGTTCCATGCAATATGTTATATAATTCCATGCTGTCTTTTTAAAATGTTTGAACTACTGCTTGAAAAGCTGAGAAGCGTATGAACCATGGCATGGCTTTTTTTAATTACATTTTTGAGATTGGAATGGCTAAGTGAAGCAAAGAGTGATAGCTTGTATGTGTGTAAATTATTGAACGTATGTATAAATCATATAAAGGTTGTCATCTGTTTTCTTTTTTATGTTCAATTCAAAAAAATTCCGAGGGCAGCAGATTTTGCTTCAAGCCTGTTCATATTTTTAAGAGAAAAAAATCAACTGCGGAATTTCGCAGCTGTTGTCAGAGGTCTTTCAGATAGGCTGAAAGCAAAATGCTGTTGTAATGTATAATGCATTTTTATCTAAAGTGTATGCCAGAAGTTTAAAAAGTTTCCTGTTTGGCAAGGAATTGATTGAAAAAAATCATAGATTCTATATCTGTTTATTGCTTATTGAGAAAAATTAGAATATTATTGCAAAAGCTGAAATCAAACTTCTGTTGTATATATTGTATTTAAGATATTCGTTTTCTGTGTGTGTGCTTTAGCCTTCACTGTTTATTAATGATGCCAACATTTACGGAGTAATGTGGTTATGATCCAGAAGTAAAGTTATGATAATTTATGTAAATATTGTACAATTGTATATATAACAATCATAAAATGAATGTGCATTTACGTGCTGCCAGACACATTAAAAATTTATTTAAAACTCATTTGTTGTGGAATTTTTTTTTTCACATCATAAATATGGATTTGAAGGCATCTGGACTTCAGCTAATGTTACCTTCACCATTGCATTTATCTGCTCTTCTTTATATTTTAATTTTCTTGTGATTTCTGAATAATCATGGCATCAGTGAGAAGGTACATTTTGTGACTAAGAAGAATCATTTTGATTGTTCTTTTAAAGTTTTTAAGCTGTTTACAATAAATCTTTATAACCAGAAACAAGCACTGTAAGTCGTTCTTTATCTTAAGAAGTTATTGCTACTTTCAGTTAATGGTTTGGATGTACAAGATAATATTCTGATTTTACTTTGTTATCATATATTAGGTAAACATTCACTGGCATACACAATGATATAAAAATGCTTTTAGCCGCATTGTAGGTAATATTATAAATTTACTGTTTAAATTGAAAGGTTTCTTTTTTCAGATAAGTTCTACAAATATTTCTGCAACAATAGATGTGCTGATAGGTTTCAAATGTAGAACTCAAGAACATTCACTGTATTGATAGAAATGCGTAGTTTGGTTGCGGAAAAGTGAAAATGCCTCTCTAAGTAAAGAAACCAATTATGTACTTCATGTAGTTGGCTAGATAAAATTAAAGGAAAAACTTTTAACAAATTTTGATATTTTTTTGTTTTTAAGTATATTTTAAGAAGTATGCATATACCACCACATCTGTGATGATAGCATGGGAAGTCATGATTTTAAATTGCTAGTTGCTGATGAACATTCTTCTAAATCTACCTTTAATTTTCAAATTATGGTATTTATTATTATTTACTGCATCTTCATGTATAGATGTTTTTGAGGAGGGGGGTATTTTATATATTTTTTATACTCATAATTTTCACAGTTTTGCCAAACTAAAATCTGTGATGATTTGGTTGTCTGAAAATAAAATATTTCATCTGATAAATTTTTACATCAAAAAAAATAATAATAAGGACCTTGAAAGTGTATTTTTGAAATCATGAATGTCGAAATGTTTGATAATTTTCACTCTTATTTATTTTTATCTCACTTATTTATTTGTGTATTTATTTGTCTTATACATTTATGTATATATTTCTGCATATCTTTCATTAAAACATGTTGCTTTTTTCCCTATTGAATTTAACTTGCATTTTGTAAATAACAGAAGTGCATTCAGTAATAAATCAGTATTTTAATTCTTTTTACTTTACTCATAAAACATAGAATTAAACAAATTTTTTTAAAAATTTATGAAATAAAACAAATTATTGGTGACTAAGTGGTTTTTAATTTTAAAAAATTGATTTTATTTAGCTTTTTATTAAACACCCTGTTCTATTCAATCAATATACATCTATAGAGGATATTATATAACTTTCATGGAATTGTTTATTCAAATTCAAAAGATTAAAAATGTATTATTTTACAAAAGAGTTTGAATCTATATCCTTACACTTAACATTTGTATTTTTGTTCTTTTTGCAATTTTTTTCTAATTATAATGAGAAAATTTAAAATTAAAGCACTTTCAAATAATTTTAAAATTTAGTTTCTAAATTATTTAAATCAAATAAGAATATGAACTTTCTTCCTGCATGATTTTACTTCAATGTCTTAAATTTTGTAAACAGAGCTTTTTTTAAATAAAATTGTAGCATTTCCCCTTCTTATTTTGCATACAAGTAAATACCTCAACTTCTTTCATGTTAGATCAAAAATAAATATTCTGTTATCATGTGTGTGTCTTCCATGCTGTAATAGTCTAAACCTGACTTTATACTTCCTATCATATTATCATTTACACTGATTTTTTGGTTAAAGCTGCTTATTCATTTTATTCCATATAATTCATTGGTGCATGTTCTAATTGGATAAATATTAAACATACAGTATCTGCTATGAAAATTCTAATATTTCAAAGAAAATATAAAAGTTTCATATGAAGAACTTTAATTATTTTTCTGGTAAATATTCCAAAATCACAAACTTGAAATTGTAGCTCATTGAAAGACAGCTTTACATTTTAGTATCTTATATCACCTAAATATAGTAAATTACTGTAAACTTTTATGGTGATAAATTTATTATAATTTGTGGCACCCTTTTTCTTTTTAATTTTATAAGAACTCAGTTCACTATTTTTCTTTTATTTATTTATGCGAGAGCAATATTGTTAATGTTTATGATTATGGAATTAGAAAATTTGCCTTATTTCAGAAGAATTGGTGTATATTCAATTAACTGCATTTACCAAAAATAAGTAAAGTATTTTTTTAAAAAACTGCTTTTGTTTTAGCATTTCAATGATGTTAAATTGCCAAAAGTGTAATCAGAATTTTCTTTTTGAAATTTAAAAGCCTGTAGTAAGATTGAGAATGCAGTATTTTTGACCATAAATGGTATTTTAATATTTTTTTTTCACTCTTTAAATAAAAAAAAAATGGTGGATTCATATAACAAAAAGAAACTATTTAAAAGGACCATCAATTTTATTTCTGCTAATAGTAACATAAAACTACTTCTGATACATAACAATGCACTGCAATTTATAGACTTATTTTCTCATTTTTTTTTTCTTTATTTAAATTTATCTGGTGATTTTTGTGTATTTCTGAAATACATTTAAAATTGTTCTATACACATTGCTATTTGTAAACTAAAAGACTGATTTATATTTCTCAATATGTTTTGCTTCAATACACAAAGCTGACTATATTATGTTGACTTCTTAAGAATTTGCAACCAGTATTCAAATTGCTGATTCAATGGGGAAGATATTAGCTATCTTCAATTGTCATTCAATAATGGTCGAAGAATGTCATGTACATATATGTATTATTACTTATTATTGTTCCTGAAATGAAGTCATTCCTTTTACTCTAAAGGAGAGGCTGTCGATGAAATTATTTCTTCCATTAATGATCGATTATGTAAATATACAATTCAGTATGCTTATTATTTTTGAACCCTCATATTGATGCTATATTGATAACACAAATTCATGTTATCATTAAATCTGTGGATTATTCATAAATGTGAAATTGTAATTGAAGATTGTTGCTAATATTTAATCATGTAATGTGAAGTATTAAAATTTTTCTGGTGGAATCTTTATATTTGTATATATTCTTAAAAATCCAGAAATCAAAATATTATGCAAATTTTTAGCTAACCTTTAATACTGAAGATAAATTAAAATTGTGGTTAGATTTGTCTTTTGTGAAATAATTTATTTTGGTTAATTTTAATACTTGCAGAAACTAATAACAGCATATTAAAATTCTGCACACTTAAACTGTCTTGTTCACAGTGGCTATTGAGGTAGAAATATTTTGTGTTAAATATCTCTTATGGTTGTATTTTAAGAAATAATTTTTAAAAAATTATGAATGAAATTCATTCTAATTTATCCTTGTCACCAAATAACCATAAATCACTAAAAATATGTAACTATTTAGTAAATTTTTCATATATTCATATTTATGATTATAGATAGATAATTACAGTGATTGTGTATTATTTGTTTATATAAAAGAAGAAGAAATTTGAAACTTGTAATTCATATTGTGTTAGTGGAATAATCAGAAATGTTGAGTTCCTATAAAAAGTAATTAATTTTCATGGACAGCTCTCCTTTTTTTTCTTTTAGATTGAATGACTTTTTGATCCTGAAATGTCTATGAATGCTAAAACATGTTTAAAATATATACATATAAATAAATATATATATTTGTAGTAGATATAAAAATAACCTATGAAATTTGTTACAGTACTGTCTATTGTTGAAAATTCTTAGATGTATTTGATTCAGAGCATGCAAAAATATTGAAGGAAATAACTATGTAAAGTCTCTGGAAAATAGTTTTAATTGGTTTTAAATAAAATGAATAAAAAAAGAGATGGCCATCTGGTGTGTGATAAGATATTGTAGGTGACTTTTTCTTGGGTGTTTATTAACATTTGAGATCAGCAAAGCTATATCAATATTCACAAGCTATATTTATACATGAATAGTAGAAATATTGGATAATTTTGTTATTTTATCGAATGTCAAGTGAAGAAAACATTGTCTGCAAGTTTTGATACTGCAGTATTAAATATTTAATGGTAGGTTATTTTATTTTTTGAGCACAAAAGTTAAATTTTAAAGAAGATTTCTCCATTTTATCAACCCTTTTTTCCTCTTGCAGAAAAGTCTTGCAATTTGTCTAAGTTTAGAATTTACGTTTATTGTCCTTTTTTAGATTTTCGGTATTAAATATCAACATTTTAAAAATATAATACTTTTTTTAGTATTATTTGATAAATCTTTTTTTTTTTTTGATTATTTTAAAAAAATCTTTATTTTAATTTTTTTGGTAAAGCAGTTTTATTATTCAATGAAAACTTTGAATTTCTAAAATATTTAAACCAATAAGGAAATTCCTTCAATTGTGCAAACACAGATGGTTGTATCAAAATTTTAAGTTAGTCAAATTAAAAATTAGCACAAATATTTTATATTTTAGAAATACCTTTTAAAGTTTTGGTAAAGTTTCCAATATTGCTAATTCTTCAGGGAGGGGAGATCACTTCATAATATATATAAAAATTTGGAACTATTTTTCCTTTTCAGAATAAATTTCCAACATAGCCAATGCAGACAGTTTTAAAATTCAAAACGTAACAAAAATGGTAGATGTTTTCATCAACATCAGTTATTTTGGGGAGTAAGTAAGTACAAGTCCTATTTTTCAAGTAAGCAAGCACAATATTTTATTAAGTATTGTATTTGCTTATTGTCTTGAATAATAGCACTTTCAAATATATCTTTGTTCAGGTGGAAGAAAAACTATATATCTGTATGAATGCAATAAAATAGTTTTTATCTTGATGGTAGGATCATCATGATGTGCTATTACTTAAAATAATAATCTGCCAAAAATTTTATAAACTATATTCTAAAAGCTCAATATTATTTTTAATTGCTAGAGAAATATACGAAAATAAATTTCCTCATAATACAAATTTGTTTTTGCTTAAATAATTTCAGTTTATGTGAAAATGCAAGAAAACAGTTATTGGACATTATAACAAGTGGTCTAAAAGCATCCTTATACTTTTAGACAACTATATTATATTCTAAAAGTATTATTTACATTTCTTTTGAAAAAGAATTCCTGTCTTTTTCACAAGAAAGAAAAGGTTATGTTACAGATTATGTAATCATAGTTTTATTATTCAAATTCTCAAAATTATAAAACTGTATTCATTGGTGTGGGTGCTGAGTAGGGGATATAGTACATACTGGTTTTGTCTTCTGCATATTTTTAAAAATATGATGAATGGTAGAAATATTAACTTAACCATTCATGAAAATTATGTTTTTTTAATTATTAGCACTGTGAATTTCTGTTTCAAAAGATAAATTTTCCTTTCCAGTGCATAAACTTGCTACTTTTGCTGTTAATGGTATGAAGGTGCAAATGGATAATATTAATTTCTTAACATTTTGCATTCGAAATTCCCATAGTTAAAGTATTTGTATGGTTCCATTTTAATATTAAATATAAAAAAAAATTTAGACTGACTCTTGAATTTAATTATATGCTGTATAACATAAATATTGTTAATATTTTCTTGGAAAACTAATTTTTCAACAAAAACTGGTCTGAAAATTTCTTTTAATAAGTTTTTCAATTTATTTTTTTACATTTTATTCTCATAATAAAACTCAAAATAATAATAAAGAACAAATTCTTAAGCATTAAAATAAAATTACCTGTTCACAACAACTTTCTGTGTTTGCTACATTTTAATTTTGTTTGAAAATAAAATATACTATGTTAAACTGAATATTTAAAGGGGAAAAATTGTTTTAATTTTTTAATTAAATGTATTGTTTGAACTTTTCTGAATAAGATGCTTAAATGGAAATGTACTTTGTATGTTTCTTATATATTAGTGACGCATGTATATTTCCATTGTTTATCCTATATTTTTTTTTTATTATTATTTTGAATCTGGAATTTTTATTGAACCTCTTATATTTGCATAGTCGGCTTCTATGATGGATGAAATGTGTTCCTTTTTTTGTTATTGTTGTCAATGAGAGATAGTTTGTACACAATTGTAATAAGTACAAAATGTTTTTCTATATGCTATCTTGTGATATTTGTGTCAAATACATATGGGTTTAATTAAATGAAAATTTAATTTTGCAATAATGTAGAATTCCACAAATGATCACAAGAGGTTAATTCTTTTGAATGAGATGTGTTGCTCTACATGTTAATAGATTTTCCTGTTGTTAATTATGTAATCTTTTCAGATTTGTTTTTATGCACTACAATGGATGCAAACATTTATTAAAACTTAAATCAACTTGAAGCTCAAATTTATTTTTCTTATATAGAATACAAACTATTGTCAACAACTATGCAAGTATATCTTTTTAAATGTGAAGTTTCCTATTGAGGAAACTCAGTCCTGTGTCCCAAGTGTACAAAAAAATGATAATAGTGTTAACTACTGAAAGATTAAACTGTTTGAAAATCTAATGAGCAACGTCTACCCATTTGATGAGCTCGATATTTATGTTTGATCCACAGTTATATTGTGCTTTATTCAAAACTTTATTTACTGTAAGATTTTATTCCTGCTACAGTTTCATAGAAAATAGACAATAGAATATTCAAATATAATTTTAAGTCTATATATTAAGCTGGCTCTTTCACATATTTATTTTCACTTTCATAGCTGTGCAAGTGAAGTGAATGTGTTACAAACTTTGTAAATTCTGTAGAGCATGAATGTTAAATCAGTTGCCTTGCATCTTTTTATATGAATTTTCTTTAGCTTCTTGGATTATTTTGGGGGGCTAGTTACTGAAAGTAACATTGTATTATATAATCCAATGATATTAATGGATTTTATGATTACACATTAAAGTAAAGGCAAAATTTAGCATCATTATGAGAATTTACAAATATATTGTATTTTGTAATTTTTGACATGCAGTGTTTAATTTATAATTAATTTTGATGTTCCTTTTTAAGGAAGTTATATATTTAAATTAAGTTCTAACCACAGTATAGAATGCTCCAAATACAGTTTTTAAATATTTAAAGAAAAAGAGATACTGTACCAATTCTGACAACAAATATTTGTTAGGATGTTAACTATTAAAGCATTCCTTTGTCTCACTTTATTTCACTCAAAATTTCTTGGGCTGAATCATACGTATACAATATAATAATTAAATAACATTAATTTAAGTTTTTAAAAAAATAGTGTATAAAAAATTATTAACTCGTTAATAAACTTAATTATATGTTTTAATGAAACAATTTTCATTTACTGGGATAATGTTTTCTGATAGAATGGAATTTAAAGCTTCATATTGCAGCTTATGAAACAAATTTGTTAATTAAAATAACTTTCAAGAATATTTGTTGTGTTATAATTATTTTTTAAACGATTTTGCTTTAAAAAAAAGGTTTTTTATGAGCATACATATTAATGGAGAAAACCTTCTTTGAACTAGGTTGACATTTGTGCAATGTAACCTTTGAGTTTGAATAATGTTCTGTTGAATATCATTTTGCTTCACTCCAATAAATTTTCACTTTCATCATAAAACTACGAAATTAAATATTGCTAATTTCATTAATTATTATATATACAATATTCATAGTCAATTGGAAAGAAGGATGCAGACAAAATTTTCTTGGTCATCTGGAATCGATAATGTGGAACTTTAAAGGATTGAAAGAATATTTTTGTCTCAGTTTTTTAAAAATTAAATTACCCTTTATTATAGCGATTATGTAGTGTGTATGTTTAATTTCAATAATCTAAGTTTTATAGGGGACTTGGTTATTAAGATATAAATAAGTGGAATATTTTTGTAAAAATTAATCTGTATTATAATTGAAAATGAAGAATTTATTTAGGTGAATTGCTTAAATTTTGAAAAACTGTTCTAGAAAATGTTTTTTTATTGTTTGTTTGTTTTAGGGAATTGAACATGAACATTTGTTGTTGCAAACATAAAATGACTGTTTTGAAATTTTCCTTGCAAAAAAATGTCCATGTCTTACAAGTATTGATTTTTTTAAAATATAAACAGTTTGACATCCCTAAGCATTGGCTTTGTGTAAAGAAAATCAATTTATATTTTCTTGCTTTAATAATTTTCTTTCCCTTCAAATTTATAAGCATTATTTTCAATGAATTGGATCTTGTATAGTCCCATTCACTTATTATTTGTTTTGTACGTTAGGTTTCATATTTATCATAGTTTAATTTTAAAATGGTATGAAATTATAGTATATGTTAATAATAACCCTTCAGCCTACATTTTACTTGTAATTCCTTCATCTCTTATTTAACTATTGAATTATTTAAGGGGGAAAGTACAAACAATAATATAATTAACAGCCATAAACAGGAATAAATGTTACATAATTATGTACACTTTTGACTCTGTCAGTATAAGACAATAACAAAATTATTTTGTTCATCAGTGTTTTATTGTATTCAATCTTTCCTTTCTTTTATTTGAATGTGTATGGTTCCTTTGTAATGGTATTTGTTTGTTGGCATCAATTCATTGAGACAAAATTTTACTGTTGTCGATATAATCTAAAAAACTTGTGAATAATTTAATTAAGACAATACATTTTTTCTTCTTAATATATTATCTTGTTTGAAAAATGTAAATAATTCTTGTTTATTAAATTGTTTAATATTAGCTTCAACAAGTTACAATTTTGAAAAGAAATGACTTTTTTTAGTCAAGGAGTGTGCTAACAGTATAATGCTTGTAATTTATTATAGAATTAATATATACATAAATAAAACATGTTAAGAAATATGCTTAATAAAAAAGAAAAATTATAATTAGAGTATTTTCCCTATCAATTAGTTCTTAAAGTTATTGATATCATGAATCATTTCTGAATTTCTGTCATCATACGTAATACATCAGTTGTTTTTAAGCTTTTTTGTATTCCTGGATTCAAATAATACTTCATACGAAACTGGATTTTACTGCTGTACAGCAATTGAATATTCCTCATTTGTAAACATTCCACAGTCAGTTGCACGGTACTATTTGCAACAGGATATCACTTCTGTAATTTTAGACGCACGGTCATCTCCATTATCAAATAATGTTGAGAATATTTTGTATCGCGTTTGTAGTTAGTATATTTTAGTGATTCAGATAGCTAGATTCTTATAGTTATTGTGCAGGGAGAGTAATTTTTAGTAAATTTTAATTTTTACAATGCTTTGAGCTCTAAGAAAGTTAAGTACATTTTATTTTTTACGAATTTTATGTTTGTGTTATCGTTTGCACTTCATATTCAATTACATTCCAAAAGAATGGCAGCCATTTTATTTTTATTATTGTGCATAAAATGCACATAATAAAACATTGATTTTTTAAAAAAATATATGTACTCATTTTTTCGCAAAATTAAAATCAATGATTTGAAATCAAATGCAATAGCAAGTATTACTTACAGCAAATCGATGAATTTTGGTCCAAATATTATTTCATATTAGCAACGAATTTAGAGATTGCATAAGAAAGTTAGATGCCATTTTAAATTTTTCATGGGTAAATAAATTTTCTTCAAAATGAAATATAAGAAATTTAGTTTTCAAGTATTATTTAATTTATATAGTTAACTTCATTTATTTTATTTTATTAATAATTTCATAGTCACGAATTGCTTTAGAACTTGACATTAAGGAAAAGCTCTATATTATTCCTTATGAAGTTAATTTGATTTTTAAAAAAATTCATTTTGTCTTGAACATCTGAAAAAAATATGATTTTTTTTTGTATGTTAATTGAATATTTAATGCAAACATTTATCTAAAGACTTTTCAGGTTACTTAAATTATTTTTATTTTAGTAATTATTTTTCTCATTTTTTTAAAAAAAATTCTCCCTGAAATGGTTTGGTTTCAAATTGCAATACAAAAAATATTTGAAAGTGGAGATTTCGGATATTTTCCAAAACAGATCTTTTGTGATAAAAAAAAAAAGAAGTTAAGAATGAAAAAAATATAGCTAAAGAATGATTATTTGAATTTTTTATAATCTTTTAATGTAAATTTTTTATCTACAATTTCAATTCGTCATGAATCTTTGATCTCTTTTTTTTTCTAACTAGGAATTTATTGTGGGGAAAGTGATCAAATGCATAAAGTTTTAACTAAAAAAAAAAAAAAGAGTGCATATATTTATTTTGCTAATATGCACTCGATAAATCTTTGTTTTAGAAATCACGACTTTGACTATGTATCTGCTGTTGACTCCGAATTATTAGATGCATATATAGATCGTATTTTGAGTAAATAAAATATAAATAATTCATCATGCAGTATAAGACTGTTTTGGACTTCCTTTTAAAAATGCCTCAGATGTCATTGTTTCAGTTTTCGTGGGTTTTTTAAAAAATATATTTGACTATTAGTTGCTTGTTTCTGATTGAAGAATTGCATTTAATCTTGGCCTACGAAAAGTTGGCTATGCTTCATTTCTTTTGATGCAGATTTTGCAAACTTTGCTGGCATTTTCTTCCTTTTGTCTACTCTGTATACCCAACTGTTGAATCAATTATTTATTTTTTAAATAGCTGGTCTTCGTCTGGGAAGGGTGAATTTAATGACCTTTCTTTATTCTTATTCATTCCAGGTAACTGTCGACTGTTAATATCTTTTTTTTAAAAAAAATTTAAAGGTATAAATGGTTTTTTTTTTTTTTTTTTTTTTTTTTTTTTTTTTGCAAATGCATATATGTACTTTTGACAAGTTGTTTTACTTTTCTGTTGTTACCATATCTTCTTTCCTATATCCTTATGTTCATGTTGTGTAAATATGTAATGGTGTTGTGTGGAATGCAAAATGATTATTTAAATGACACTTTATACTTACTACTTTTCAGCCAAAGATTCGAGTATTTTTTGTGTTAATAAAATCTAACAAAAAACAATGAAATGACTGAAGAAGGAAGTTGCTCACCTTAAATAGCCATGTTGAAAGTTATTTGTTTTATTTATTGTAACTGTTAGATACATTGATTCAAAGGGCAGTCCATAGGACTGTGAATAAATGTTTCCAGTTATTTAACTTGTCTTGTGCATTTGATAACACATCTGTGTTTTGCACACACATGCCACGTACACCAGTTATTATATATTAACTTGATAATTTTTATAGGCTGGCATATTATCTGTAAATCGCGATAGGCATGAAGAAAACTTTATTATATATTAACTTGACAATGTTTATAGGTTAGCATATTGTCCGTAAATTGCTAAAGGCGCGAAGAAATCAATCATTCAAATTACTTCACCGGATAGGCTATTGGATTTGAATAAAAATGGTATATCTCGGATAATAATAATAAAGATTAAAATGAAATCTGCTATGCATATTTCAATGTATCATGTCGGAACATTATTTCTTGAACGGCCAGGCAACACGTGATCATGCGAGTTAAATCATATTTTTATTCATTTTAATCGTTTCGTCGAATGAGTCACTTTAGTATTACCAACGATCATAAAAAACTTTATCTTCCATTTATTGTTAAAAAAATATCCCATTTGCTATTTATTTTATTTCATGTAATCGCGTGCTCAAAATGACATTTTTCTGGGTTTTATTTGCTGCAGTCATTAACTTATTTTTTTTATCCAGAGCTTTTGTAAATGCAATGACAACACATCATTAAAAGCTGATTTTTTTTAAGATGCCCGTGCAGATAATAAAATTTTTATTTTTCGTCGACAGATTTTTGTTGATGCAAGAAAACCTCATTCTCAAAACAATATCATATACTAACATGATATTAAAAAAGATTTCATTTTGAATTTTTAAGCAAAAATCTATCAAAATTTTAATATTTCCACTCCATAACTGTTGAGCCTATTACTGCGAAAAAAATCATTACTAAATCATTTTAAAGTTCAAAAAAACTATCTTTCCATCACTATTATATTTTATTTTTGAGCAATTGTCATTGCGATTTTAACAAGCTCGTACAACATTATTTTTTGTTTAAATAACTGTATTTATGCGCATCCGTATGATAGGATTAAGTGTATTTTTATATGCTTTTTATCGTTGCAATAATTATAAATAATTTTTTATTAAAACAAATGTATGATTGTTAAAACAATATTGTATAGTATTTAGAACTAATGTTTCTAATCTTTAATGCTTTAATTTTCTTTACAGACCATATTTTAAACTCTTTATTAAATTTTATCACATCTCAACATTTTAGACACACATTTTATTTTTATGAGTATGAAATATATTGACAGATTTTGATTCTCCACCTAGGAACAAATCAGTTATCATTTAAATAAAACTAAACCGTTTTGAGGAGATATCCTGGTGCCTATTCTATTGAAGAAAAAAAAAAAAAAAACGTTAAAACTTTTCATTGTGATGACTTTGAAACAAACATCCGTGCACAAATATTTAGCTATGATTAATTTTCATTCGTAAAGAAATATTAAACGCCCCGAAAAAAAGGTGTTAAATGAACATTATAAAAACTAATCTGATTTTTTATAAAACAGAAAATGTATTAAAATAAATAAACAATATTGTCAAGTTGAAAATCATCATGGCAAGATTAAAAAGATTTTTATCGGCAAGCTTTAAGGCAAAGGTAGAATCTTTCACATCGCAATCTAAGTTATTGTCTAACAACATAAACTGTTGATGTTAGAAACAATCAAAATTAGGACTCGAAAATCACTGTTCAGTCTCTAGCATCTAATATATCATAGTTAAGGAAGAACTTTCAATACAAATGTTGTTCTTAATAAAGCGCCAATTTGGCTAATTAGGTTAATTTTTCCATCTTCAATATTAAGAAAGTTTCAGCAAAATGGAGATGAACCCCCACTTTTTTTTTAGATAGATAGCTAGCTTTTACGAACTCTTCCGAGATTTTTACATTTTTAATAAAATAAACCAAGCCATTTAAAATCCAAACCAAATTGTAGTTATCCTGTTTATAAGATAGCATGGGCAAAACGTTATACGCATGCAAAATCGAAAAAAAATTCCTAAATTTTTGTCATGAGAGCCATTTCAATAGGTAGTCTATAGAAATTTACTTTAAAATGTTCTTTCTCATCAGTTCTGAACATATTTCTAATATATGCTGAAACGTAATCCTATTATGGATATAGACATTTTAGTTAAATATCACATTTGTTATGGCACGCTTCTTTTCATCTGCTTTCTTTAAAAACAAAAGAATTTTTTGCTGATGATGACCATTTTCTTTGTAACGATTTAAATAAAATTGCGCAACGTTCTTTTTAGTTCCCATTTATGAAGTTTCAAAACTTTGTACTTCGTTTAAGTAAAACATTTTTGAAATTATGTGCAAGTCATTCAGAAAAACATTGAACCAGATACGTAAAATTTTACTTACTGTCCTTACAATAAAATTATAAATATGAATCAAGTTTTGAGCAAAATGTATGTATTGGAAGGATAAGTTTTTTTCTCTATTTAACTGCCCATTCATGTCAAGAGCTGAATTCGGAAAGATGTGAATTCTATATCAAAGAAACCTTATCTTGAAAAAAAATTACATCAGTTATTAGTTATAATTTTTTCTGGTAATGTCCCACTTTCATTTTTTTTATTTATTTTTTTCTGCTTGATCTGTAGCCGACTCCTTTTTACATAAGTAATAATTATCTCATTTACATTTTGTTCATTCAACCTGGATTTTTTGCATGTATTGATCACATATTAAAATCTAGATTTTTGCAGTATTTTTTTGATATCGTACTTTGTCTAATGAAACATTTTTGTTATAATATTTTAAATAATGACAAAGGAAGACACATATTAAGTGCAAGGTAATTACAAAATAATCCATGGCTTTTTAAATCATATAATTTCAAGATATGAAATGTATCCTTGAATTTTGACTAGGGAATGAAGCAATGTAACATTTTCATTTCCATACTTCCTCATTTTCTATGCAAGTCGCTGAGTGATGTAGTGAAAGTGGAACAAGTTTTTAAACAGTGTGTTATTTAGGGGTAAATGGCATCTGAGGTATAATATTTAAACTACAATGATCATTTGAGACATGCATGGTCAGCTAACTTCAAGAAGGGGGAGAGGTGCAATGCCTTTTTGGAAGAATCGTTCAAATACTTTTAAATAATAAAAGGAATCAAATAAAATCCATATGTTCATTTCATATGGATGACTTTAATATGATTCAACCTACAAATTTTGAAGTACCTTTAATGCATACTTTTATAACATTGTTTTTCAAACCGTTAAATACTATATTGCTCATAAAGCTGTCCTCGGTGAAAAAACTTATTTTGGGCCGTATCAAATATAGTTTTTTGTTACTATTTGGTCCTTTATAATCCAAAAATAATTCAGCATCGTCATTGCCTGGTGTGTGAAAAAAGCACCATAAATGGTTATCAGCTATTATTGGCAGAACGACTCGCAGAGATCAACAATATTGGCCGTATGTGAAAATTGTCGAGTGCTTTAGGAATGTTTCAAAATAAGAGTATCTTAGTCTTTTTGCGTAATGACATTTATATCATTAGATCGCCAGAAATATTTCGTTTGAACCACCAAATAAACAAGTGTTATGAAATTTTTATTTAAAAACATGTAAAGGAAAGCGCGTTTGGTTCTTGATGATCATAGTATCCCCTCTAATCATCAATGAGTCCAGATGCATTCAACTCTCCAGAAGGCCGAACTACCCTTTGTCGTCTGAAATATGATTATATTCTTTCGTCCTTCTTATCTTAAGAGTACTTTGCCTGATGGCATCTGGCATCTATACCTCAACTATTTGCTCCCCTGTCGGTAGCCTCTTGCCGCCCCCCCCCCCCGTCGGCGAGATATTTAGAGTTTCTTCAGCAAAAATGTTCACCATTTCAGGATGGTTGTAGAGAGCTGCGCATTATCGCATATGATTATTTAAAAAACTCCTTGAAATTAATATATTGTAAACAATCGAAATATCCAAGTCGTGGTTAAATTGTTGAGACTATATTTGTCAAAATATTCGATAGGGTGGTAGATCAATAATATGCTGTATTTTCATAGGCAATTTTTGATAGACCTAAAAATTGAAAATAAGGGATGTCGAAGACATATGTTAAGCAGATTTTCAGGCATCTGATTCAAATGTCGTTCATTCAACTTATAATTTCTACTACTTTTGGCAATATAACCGACAAAGGTGATAAGTTAATTTATTGACAATTTCTGATCAATCAACTATAAGCTCAATGCGACGAATATCGAAGTCTGCAGATTTCCGACATTTGATTAAATAGTTCGTTTAATTTATAATTTGCACTTATTTTGGCAATATATCCGACAAGTGAACGAGATATCGCATTATATATATTACAAATGAGCAAAGAAAGGAAGGACCAGTATCTGAATAAAAAAAGAATCTGAATAATACTTGATTTTCTTTAATTAAATGTAAAATTAACTATTTTGAGTTATTTTGAAGCCAAATGAGAGATATTGTACTTCGTCCTGTCGCATTTGTCTTGCCTCCCAGTCAGCAAATTCCTGCCGCCGCTTCTGTATTTGGCGGACTTCACACTTCCAAATGAATTCATTCGCCAATCTATCCGCATATAGTTACAAAGACTATATTTTCCTTTGAGTTTCAAAGTAAACATCGCAAAGATCTGGAAAATCCACAAGGGAATATTTGTCTTTATCCTTCTAAGTGAACGCTTTTAGGTAGTCTGCAAAAAGAAATCAAATAACTTTTTGTTGAGAAAACCCTGAAAGCCGCCATTTTTCTTGATATATCAATAGTTCGTTTGTTTCTGCTATTGAAAAAAGGCTTCAACTATATGACCCAGTCTTACATTCTGTCAGGATTAATCTCCACTTCATTTGCACAAGGTCACCTTTATCACCATAGGAATTTCTTAGTCGCTGAATTGACCATTTGGTGATAAAAGGCCCTTTTCAGCTAGCTTCAGATACCTAGATATAATGGCTTGCGATTTCTTTCTTTGGATATTTCGTTGTGTACATCCTACTCCTATTACCACAAAGTATTACGGTATATCTTCAATACTTTGAACACTGTATAACATCTTGAAAATATCAACTAAATTATTGGGAGTTAGAGCTTTTAGGAACCTTTAACTCCTACGGTGAATTAGCTCTAAAGGTTATTAACAAAATTTTCATGAACACAGAAAATAGCATGGTCCATCATCTCTTGGAAGTATCCGACTTTCTATTAGATGTGTATCGCGATTCAAATAATAATAATAATAAAGACATTTAGAATATTGTAATTTTTCAGGCAGAAATGAAATGTTTTTTTTCAGGTGATATTTATTTAAGTACAATAATTCTTTTTGAAATTATTTTCTACAATAAATCAAAAAGTGCATCGCAAATTATTTTTTACGAAAATTCTTAATGTAATAACTGCCTCGTATATCGCCTGAGATTCACACTAAATATGTAACTGTACTGAACCATTTATGAAATTAGAAGACCCCTTCCCTAATATAATAATGATACTGCAAAGATGAAATCATTTGATTATATAGATGGTTCGAATAACATTGAGTTTGTTAAGCTTTCGATTTGTCCGTTTTGAGTGGTTAAAAAATTATTTCAGTTTGCGTTTGATAAACATCACACCCATTTAAATGCGTATGATTGACATTTTAAAAAAAGCATTTCCAATTTGGTTATCATTTTTTTTCTCTCCATAAAAACATGGAAAAAATGTAAAAATTTCAAATAATGTGCTCTTGTGATAAAAATTTAAAAATACATAGTTACATAAAAGATTGAGAAACAATTGATCTAACAGTTAAAAAATGTATCTCTGAAAACAAAGCAGTATCGAAATATAAATGGAAGAAAAAAAGATTTTTTTAAACTTTATTCTATACGAAGTAATTAAAAAAAAATATTGCAATCATCAAATAAATTTGAACTTGTGGTGGGATGTAGATTATGTGGTGTCCGTGCATGGAAGCAACGAGACGAATGTTGTTAGAAACATTTCCTTTTTAATCATCATACTCACACACTATGTACAAACACGCAAAGACAACACGTAACACAAAGACATTCCAGTACACAGCTGCCTAGGACGGAGTTACCTCTCTCCCTGCTACCAGCGCAAAGCATTATGGGATGGCGCGCGTGATGACGTAATCACGCACTGCCATCTAGTAACCAAAAGGGAAGTTAACTAATATCCAAAAGAGAAGGCGAGAATAATGCAACTGCTACAAACTCAAGATTTTGACGAGTATCCACATTTCTGAACCATAAAAACATGAATTATGTTGAATATCTAATTGCCTGTGAAAACGATAACTAAAAAAAAATGTGTACTTACGTATTAGACCGTCGACGCCAACGATTTAGTAACTCATTGGCGTCGGATTCAAATTTGGCGATAAACGGCCGACCCCAACGAAGCCAACAAAATGGTGGACGACAGTTCAGGTTTGAGCAATTTTTAAAATAATGGCGGTTTAGTAATTCATTGGCAGCGCCTTCAGATTTAGCGATAAAGATCGACGGTCTAATACGTAAGAACTAAAAAAATTCATAGAACTTGACAAGTGAAATTTGGTATATGAAGAATCCAAACTTGTAAAATTTTGAACAAAATATAAATATAATATAAGTGAACACAATTACTACAAAATAGAAACAACTTATAGATAAAATTTAGCGCGCATATGTAGAATTTAAAGTATAAGTAAGAATCAAATTTTGAACCAAATGTATTAAGGGTTGATATTTATCAAAATTTTGAGCCACTACAATCCAAGATATGACCATATGTCTGTCTATATTGAACCGTCTTCGATCTATACTTTATCATGTTTGTGAAGGCGATAACTAACTCAAAAATCTTAGAAGGTTATGTCATAGTAATTCTAGATCAAATTTACATTTTATTCGGTCGGAGGAAAATATGTCTAAATTATATATTTCATTTTCTGGTACATATTTGTTAAAAGCTGTCTGCAACTAATCGTCAAAGATAGTATGTTCAGTTAACTCAAAAAATAAAGCTTGCATAACTAGCATTCGTACAGTTGGCATGCAAGTACTGATTTTCTTAAATATATTATGAGCCATGCAATTTTTAAAAAGAAAATAAAAATTTGAGGACTCGTATTCTTACCCAAATTCACAATTTTGCCCAAGGTGTAAGAGGATACCATCTTTATTACGAAGTATGCGAGAAACTTTCGAGGAGACTACTCTCGCTGATTTTAGGTGCTATTTTGTTGCGTTTCATTAAAGATGTGCTCCATCGCAATTTCTCATAACAACTTAATATGATTAATAAAAATAAAACAAATATTATGCATGAGCAGAAAAAAAAATGGCAAAGAGTTTCAAGAATTCTGGAAAATGTATTTATAAAATAAAAGAACACTTTTGTAATTCATTCTCTAAATTAGCAAATATATTTGAAAATTAGATGCGTTTTCATTGGCGAAGGATTAGAGTTTAAATATGTCTTTTAAATGTTTCATTTTTATTGATGGCATGATTATATTTTAGATTTTAATTTCATTCTGCATAGAATACGCCAATAGCTGTTTCTAGAGAGATTTTCTGCTATTTCTCTTAGTGCTTTCTGTAAGTATCATAAATAAAGGATTTCGGAAACTTTTATTAAAAAATTTGATTTGATTCTGAATTAGCAAGATAACATACTGGATAAGTTCTTCTTTATATAATCAGTTTCCATTTTTACTTCCTCAAACAAATAATTCGAACTCGAAATTTCGATGATTTCTGTGGTTTAAAACTTTGATGAGTTCCAAAAACACAGTTTTGAAAATTTTCCGTCTGTTTCTGACAAAAAAACTCAAAAACACTTTACGCTGGATGGATGAAATTTGGTATAGAATTTTTACACAATATTTGTAGATTCATGTAAAAATTTGGGCCAAATGTGATCAGAGTATAGTATTTCCACCTATTCGAATTTAAGATAACACGATAATTACAAAATGGGGAGGGCTAAGTATTCGATTCACGGATTTAATTACAGTGAGTATACATATCAAATTTCGAGCTAAAACCAACTTATTGTTGACTGTCTGGGTACTTAATATTAGACCGTCGACGCCAAGGGTTTAGTAACACATTGTTGACGGATTCAAATTTGGTGATAAACCATTGACGGCATCGAAACCAACAAGATGACGGACGACAGTTAAGGTTTGAACAATTTTTTAAATACTGACAAAATATTTCTACGTAAGACTTTCCAAGATTCTAATAAATGGAGACAGAGGGTTCACAAGACATAACGTTTATTCAAGATAGTACGAACACACACACACAAAACTACATATATATTCTTCCTCAGAGAGAGTAACAGAAGCGTCACCTCGTAAACGATATCAATTAGTATATCAATATTTAACAAATGATGTTTTTTGCCATTATTTGCGGTTTAGCAACTCATTGACGACGCCTTCAAATTTGATGACAAAGATTGACTGTCTGATACATAAGTACCACTGTCTGTCGGTCTGTACTTTCAGAAACATGTAAACGTGATTCAAAAACGCAGTGATTTAAATGTATCAAATGTCACATGGGATCTCGTGACTACAAATGCAATTTGCTTCAAATCTTTGTTTCAATAGGTTGAGAAAAACGTGTCAAAAACACAAATTCAATTTTGGGATACTATTAAACCAAGGAATTATCACTAAAGACGACTCAACATACTTGCGTCATGGAGTAGGGATAGTCCGTCTTCCCCGTGATCTGGGCGCCTTGGGTTTGAGTCCCGGTTTGGGCCTGGTTGTTCTTCTGTGTTCTGTTGTGTTGTAGTGACTAATGGCACTTGGCTTGGACAAGCCCTCGCTGATACGATCAGCAGATGATTTAATCCTAAGAAGTGAGTCTCTTTGTTTTACAAGTAGCGCCGTCTATGGCCAAGAGTACGACTTAGCTACTCACACCTCAAAACCCTTTTTAGGGGGCGGACTTAATTCATGCATATTCATTCATTCATCTCAGATCGTAATTTAAACCTGAAAAAGAGAACGATCACCTCTGACCCAGTACCTCCCCAGTGGTATTGCTCTCAACACGGGGGACTTAGCGACCACGGGCAGATTTAACGAGCGTCAGTCACTATACACTCGGAGAATCGTTTGGCCAGTGAGCTTCGAACCTGTAACCTTAGGAGTACGAGTCCAACGCTTTACAAACCGGGCCATCCCTGCCCCTGTGTGCTCTATCGTAAGGCGTATGAATGCCCCCCCCCCGTAAAAAGTGGTTGTACAAGCGACTGTGATGAGTTAGTAGCTAAGTTGTACTCCAGGCTCTAGTTGACGCTACTTCAAAAACAAGAGACACTCCTTTCGGCTTAAAACTCGCTCATGCATCTGCGAAGCTTGTCCATGGCAAGTGCCCCTAATAATAACGACAAAGACTCAACATATTAAGTAAAAATGTTAAATTCAAACCAAAATATAATATTTCGTAGCTATTATACGTCTTATGCCACTTACGGCGTTTTATGGCTTGACAAGTTTCTTAGAAAGTATGCGAGAACATTTTGAGGTGACCTCTTTCGCTGATTTACCTGACGCATGATTTAGATAATTGTTAATAACGCTATAAAGAATTAATTCAAATAAAGCACGTCAGTAGAAATATTAATGTTTCCTTTTATGTCGGAATCTGTATTTTTATCATCTAAAATGAATTAGAAATAAAGTAATTGAGCTTGAAAGTAGTAAGATATTGGGATCAAACAAAAACAAATTGAAGTTTCAGTCAGTTCACAGTTACAAAGTAGTTCCACTGATTCTATTTAGTACAAATTCGGTATTCCCAATGGAAAAAAAGAAGTCTTATTGTTTAGTACAATTAGACAGAGCATTACCGCAACACGGAATGGTGATAAAAAAAAGTCTCAACAAAAGGTGGTTAATAAAGTTAGAAGATATTGAAATGATTCATTGCTAGAAGAGAAACTTTCAGATTGGTCTTGTTTGCATCTATTTTAAGCAGAACATTTTTAAAGGAGATATCTTCTATACCTAACTGAAGAAAATTTCACAATTTGTCTCTATAACATGTGTACTTTTTACGAGGGAGAATTATGTGTTCAATATCATTAATGCTATTACATTCGTGACCAGGGCTTAACTAAGGAATGGACATACGGGACAGTTGCCCCAGGCCCCCACATAAGTGAGGGTCCCAAATCGAATAAAAATTTTATTTACGTTTTTTCCTTCAATTAATGATTTTTATTATTACGATAGTTAAGCAAAGGGGCCCCAAAGAAGATTTTGCCCCGGGCCCCAACTAGGCTAAATCGGGCCCTGCTCGTGACAAAAGGGATCATTATGAATGTTAAAACAATTCAAAAGACCTAATGTTATAATTGTTTTGCTGATTAGTCTGGCCAAGACAACATCTTCTCTTCGATTTTTGGACCTGGAAGGCAGTGTTTCAATGCTAGGGATGTCATCTAAGGAAATATTTACTATTCCTATAATTATTGATTATCATCTAATGCCTGTCTTTCTTAAGACTTGAAATAATATCTTCCGGAGATATTCAATCCAAGGTATATTTTCAGTTAGAATAAAAGTAACTGAAAAAAAAAAGAATCAAACTTCTTTGGAAATTGTGTTTGGTCAAACAATTTATTGTAGATCTTAACTGAGAGAGCAATTTAGATCTTAACCAACAATTTTATTTTCTTTAATCCAATCTTGGGAAGCTGATTTTAAATGGAGGTATAAATTTTAAATAAATATCATGAAAAAAATTGAATCCTGACTAAGCCAAAAATATCTTGATATATATTTTACAAAGAGGACTTATGACAACTAAAGTAATTTTTTTTTTTGTTTTTCATTTCTCTACTCATTTGATTTGAAAATGTAATAAAGGAATTAAAAATTTGTCTTCATTGCACCTTTTAAGATGGACTCCTGAGAGCAATGCAAGAGCTTCGTTACGACACTCAGGTTGACAGAGAAGTGAATCAGTTCACAAACACATAACCACTGTGCATCTGTACTGTCAGTTAGAAATTCTTTGTTGAATGCCACTCCAAACATTAAAGAGCAAAAATTTCAAAGCTTGGAAGAAGATATCTTTTAAATAAAAAGTGAATAAGGATATTAGCGTGAAAGCTGCGTCGTATTAAATTTCATCTTTGATTTCAACCAAGAAAAGTGTCTTTTGATTATAAGAAGTGTCACATTGGTGATCAAAAAGGTAAATAGTTCCATTATAATGTTTTTATCTTTTTAGATGCTGATTTATAAAATGTTTATTTATCAAATAAAGTTTTGCTTTTGCATTGTTTATAATTCATATCCTTAGGGTAAGATAACCCTTCATTTCCAGCAAGTATATAAAAACTTCTTCTGTATAATTAAGTTTACTAGTCCGCAATGTTACCATATAACTTCTGTTTTTACTGTGTTTTTTCTGTCGTTTGATATATAGTTTAACATATTTGGAAGGCTTCATTTAATTTTTATTGCTTGCTGTATTCATCTATCTACATTGGAATTGGATGCGAAATATACTATGACGTGATCATCGTTCTCAGAAATAATAAACTGGTCTAAAAAACTGATGCATATAATTTTTAAAAAGTCATTCCAGTCATTTAAATAAATTCATACTTAACTATAATGTATAGACATGTATGTAAAATAATAAATGGAAATATAGTGTATTTGAATTTCTTTTATGTTTATATTATTTTAATACAGAATTTTATAAAACTATTCTTTATTGAACCACACGTCTCGATAAAATCCGGTGAACAATGTATTCTGAGGCATTTTACTGTTATAAATCTCGGATTATCGTCATTTTTGTAATTGCTGCTCCAAATGTAATTCAAAACTAAATCTCAAAGGTATAGCCACTAATCATGAGAATGAAGACATTCATAATCTAATTGCTATTGTTGATTACATGAAGTTCACATATTCATACCCTCAAAAAGTCTTTATTTTTGCTAGTATCTGAATTCACTGCTTTTTAGTTTAAGACACTGAAAGTAAATGTTTATTGTGCTATCGCGTGAATCGTTTGTGAATCTCGTTAAATTCATATTTAGATTGTCCATCTTCTGCTATGGTTAAGAGATAGATTAAGAGGTCATATAATCTGACACATGATCTGAATAAAAAGACTTAAGTTTTGACAGAAAACATATTAAAAATGCATGTGATGGTTTGCCCTAATTCAATTTCCGTTTTTTAAATGTTAGAGCATGTTGTTTTAGAAATGAGGTTTGTGGCGTCATTAAAAAGCCGTAGGCGAAGAATAAAAGTTTTTATCTTCACGAGCATCTCAAAAAATCAGCTTTTAATAACGTCTTGTCATTGCATTTACAAAAGCTCTGATTTTTTAAAAAAATAAGTTAATGACTACAGCAAATAAAACCTAGAAAAATGTCATTTTTTAGCACGTGATTATATGAAATGAAATAAATAAGAAATGGGATACTTTTCTTAAACAGTAAATGTGAGAAAGTATTTTGGATCGTTTGCAATACTAAAATGACTCATTCAACGAAACCATTAAATTAAATAAAACTATAATTTAATTTGCATGAGCACGTGGTGCTTGGCCGTTCAAGAAATGATGTTATGACATGATACATTGAAATATGCGTAAAAGATTTCATTTTAATCTTTTATATTTTAAATGAAATTACAAACTTGTTTCTGTTATAGTCACAGTTTTGCTCATAAGCTGATTTCAGACAAATGAGTAGAGAAATTTAGATACCTTGAGGTCCAGTTTTTAGGAATACCATGAAGATAATATTTTTGCACACTTTTTACTTTAAGTCGACAAATGAGATTGGGAGATGCCGAAAAATGTCTGGCGCGATTAGCACTGGATGCATCATCGGATGGAGACCTTTTACTGAAATGTTAATGATTATTAAAATTTCTAAAAGTAAATCTAAGTGAATGTCTTTTAATCAAAGTAGAAATTTCAAAATTAACTAGTGGAGAGAGTTCTCTGTGAAAGGTACGAGACTAATGAGAGCATTACAAATAAAGTAGAACTTCGCCTGACTGATTAATCTGCAGTCTTACTTGCAATACGAATCCATTTTGTTCCAATAAAAATTCATGTAAGATAGGATGATACGTTCCATCTAGGGAAAAAAACCAACTTTTATAATTTATTTATTCTACAATGCATATTTCTACTTTCTTGTATACGTAGTATTGAGAAATTATAGTAGTCAAAAAATTCGATCTTGATATTTTCACTACTTTCTGTTTCAAGCCTCCCAGAGTCAAAAAACTACATTTTTAGAAAATGTCCATCTGTCCGTCTGTGTCAAATATAACTCAAAAACGGTTTGCGTTAAACGGTTGAAATTTGGTATGCGGCCTTCGCATCGAATTTGCATATTCCTGTCAAATTTTGTAAAATATTTATGTATTCAATTTTATATAAATTACCTGCATCGAAATTTCACGTAAAATCTATTCAGAGGAATTCCGTCTGTTGACGTATAAGTTCACAAAATTGTTGTAAAATAAAGAAATCTAGGTATATAAGACTCAGTACAAAAATCTGTCTTCTATAGTTTACACACGTGCCAAATCCATCCACGAGTTCGTCTGTCGATCTGCACTTTTAGAAATGAGTAAAAGCAACAATTCAAAAACGCAACGGTTTAAATACATCAGATTTGTTATAGGATTTTGTATCAAATTTCTGTTTCAATCTGATGAATAAAAGGTGTCTAAAACAGATTCCATTTTTGGATATTAACGCATTCAAGCATTAATCGCCAAATAGCTACACAAGGACGATACGATAAATTTAGAAAATTATTGAATTCATGTAAAAAGTTAATATTTCGTAATTATTATACGCTGATGACAGGTAAGGTGTCCTCTAACATGGCATTATTAGAGAGCTTTGAGAAAGTTTTAGGGAGGCCACTGCCGCTGGTTTTACAAGAAAATTATCTAAGAACATTTATGACCTTAAAAATTTTTCTTATAGTCAAATACAAATTGGTATTTGACTACTCTTTAAAACCTGGCAAAAATGAGAGGGCATTATTATTAAATTAATTTAAGGCGAGCCTAATTACTACCTTATTTGGATGGTTTCTTAACGTAAAGTGTTATCTTTTTTTCGGCATTTCCATTGTATTACTAGAAAATTTTCGTTCTGTTGAATCTTCTATTCAATTCTTTTTTTCTGTTATATCTAGAATGCAGCTAGTGCTATTTAGTTGTTCTAGATTCCACCAGGTTATCGATGCTCTAGTAGTCCCCCCTCCAGGTCTCTCCCCCGAGGTTCATCTTGTTCCGTAATTTTGCTCAGAAGACACAATCTTGTCGATTAAAGCTTCTCAGGCTCTTGCTGTCACTTTCTGCAAAATTTTCCAGCCGAAACTTGCATTTAAATATCATAGTGCTCTTCAAAATACCCTTAATAAGACTAATAGAGGTTAATCCAGCATTAACGTCATGCTGTCGCCTAGCCCTTGATTCGCAAAATATCACTCGCTAAGCGAATCACTATTTAACATTTTATTTTAGTTTATGCATCGCTTGTTATGACATGTGCTGATAAAACTAGTTTTGATTGGATACTAGCTCAAACTGAATGATTATGTGAAAGTTTAATTGAAGTAAAATTTCTACTCTCCATTCAGATGCAATTAATGTTCCAGATATTCTAATAACCAACGAGAAACCTGGCATTCCTCAACCCTAATGCTCAGTAGTTCTATGTCTTCAGTTGATAGATTTTAAATAATATATATATTTATTTGTTTGATTTTATAGTGCGAGGACCAGACTTGATTAATCTGCGCCAAACATCCGTTAAACATGGTCTTCATTTAGAAATATAAGGCATTGTAAGAAAACACACACACAATTAAATCAGATGAAAAATTAGAACATCTTTTTAAGAAGTTAAAAATATTTGAATGAAGATTATCATATAAAATATCTTTTAAGTTAAAAACTATCGGTCCAAAATGAACACGTCCTTTTTTACTAAAATCTTGGCATTCACATAAAATGTGTTTCAACAGCATTTGGTAATACAAAAATAAATCTACAAATTACTAAAACGCTGGATCATCAGATTCTTTTAATTTCGTAAAAATAAGATGGGATATTTCATTATTTCATAAGTGAATACGCTTAAATAAGGGAAACCAATGTCTTAACAACCTCAGTTACGTTTATTATATTTTGAAAACTTGAATATTTATATCGAGCACAAAAATGACGTCACTGGTTTTTCAAAGTAATAGTTGAAGTTTTTTAGACTAAGAAAATCTGTAGTCGAGTTGCATCTAATTTCGCTCGGGTACACAACAAAATGAACTTAATAGTTAAAACATTTAATCAAACAAGCATTTATTGAGAGTGGTGCGTTATCCGAATGCAAAAGATGTTTTTGAGTTAAATAGGCATTGCCTATTCGAAGTCTCGTAATAAAGATATCTTTTTTTCCTGGTCAGAATTTTACTTTTGAAACCGTTAATAGATGGTTGCATCTGAAATAATTAATTCGTAGGTAATTTTTCCCACGTAGATTGCCAGAATTTATTTTGAATTATTTTTATTTCTTGAAATGCATCGGATAATGGGACAGAATTTTCTTTCAACAAGTTGAGCTTTTAGTGGCCTTTTTCATTTCCCAAAATTCCGACATGCCTAGGAATCTAACATAATTAAATTGAAAAATTATTTTTGGGAGAGTTGTATATGTGTATACTATTTAAAACTAAAGGATGACTTTCTGACGACATATTCTTAAAAGCTTCGATACTACTTTTAGAACAGTTTTTAAAAGGCTTAGATATATTGTATAAGGTTCGGATTTAAAGACGGAACAGAAAGGGTGAAATCTTTCGGATAGTGTTACATTTCGGAAAACTGCTATTGAGCCGACATGATTACCACATTACGAACCATCTGTATAAACAGGATGAAAAGAATGATACTGTTGTAGGTGTGCATAAAAAAGAACACCTGAAACATAACTTCTAATGTTGGTTTAGGAAGTGTATGAAATCATCTATAAAATTAAAAGATAATTCCTGCCATGGAGGTGGGCCATTAATATTTACAACAATCGAGAAGTCTTCAGTTTTGAATATTAAAATCTCTCCAATACGGAATCCAAAAGTTGGCGTTAAGGGCAATTTTTAAGAGAGCAGCATTCCATGTATAGGATTAACCACTTCGCATACAATGACGTGTCTGACACGCGCATCGAATTACTGAATTTTTATTTTCAAGTCTGCAATTAAACCGCAGAATTAAGTATTTAAATGCGAAAAAATCAACATGAAACGATTTGGTATCCCAAATGCTTCATATATTATTTTAAAAAAAATCAAATTAACAATAAATTACCAAAATAGGATGAGTTATCTAATGAGAAAGTTAAATAAATTCGTATGTCAAGTGGTTAAGAACTCTATTGCATAGTGGATGGTATTCGACACTTTAAATTTTTTAAAAAATAGGTTTTCGTTTCCGCCTGACTTCCAAGGAAGGCTCACCACTTATAACTTGTAAACTTTGAATTGACGATGTTCTAAAAGCTCGGGTAGAAGTCCTTGAATATGTATTGAATCTAATAATTTCAAGGTAGATTTGGCAGCTGAGCTTATATTGGAGCCCCGTAATCAAGCTTTGAGCGTATTAGTGATTTGTATATCTTAATCAAAGAGCCCTATCTGCTCTCCAAAAGGTGTTTGATAAGACTTTCATAATATTTAGTTTTTTGAAAGCATTTTCTTTTCAAGTTTTGAATACGAGAGCGAAAAGTTAGTTATTGAATAAATATCGCGCCCCAAAACTTACTCTCATTAACTGTAGGAATGTCCGACTCATTCAGTCGAAGCTCTGGATCTGCATGAAGGTCACGTCGTTTGCAGATGTGAATACTGTTTTCTGAGGAGAAAAAAAAAAATAAATCCATTTGTCAAAGCTCAATTTTTTCATATTGTTTGTAATTATTGTAAACCATATAAAAAAAATATGGTTTTGTTCATGATTCTCTTCTATCGTGATCACTTTTTGATATTAACAAAGAGTTTGATTATTTTTAGATGCAAGTTTTTTAAAATGAAAGCCTTGAAGGG
This sequence comes from Argiope argentata, assembly GCA_026289955.1. Lineage (NCBI taxonomy): Eukaryota > Metazoa > Arthropoda > Arachnida > Araneae > Araneidae > Argiope > Argiope argentata. Next base: position 2,219,757 of record JAOUZG010004552.1, on the reverse strand, counting down.
AATGTAATAACTGATTTTTGATTAGGAAGATTAAAATGTTAAACAAATTCGACATTTAAAAATTGGCCCCCGTGAAATCTGAGAACCAGACACTTTTTATTGCTATCTGATTTGGTTTATTGTAGAGGTATATTACATACGTAATAACCAAAAATAATTTTAGATGCCCTTAATTTAGGAATAAGTTTTTATAAAAAAAGAAATTTCAAAAATGCACATATCTTCATGAATTATTAGTTAAATTTTAATTATCAAAGGGATGAAAAAAAAGTGTTGCAGATTTTTATGATTTATTGTACGGACAAGGTTAATACATATTAGCGAGTTACGGGAAGACACCACCTCTTTTTTTCAATTCCCACTTTTAGTTCACACTCTTCCTATATATATCTTGTTCTCACATTTTCAATCGTTAATAAAATACTTTTTATTCATCCACTCAAGTTTAAATACATTTTTAAAACTTGTAGTGGATGACACTTGATTTTAATACAGTTTTCTCAAATATTAATTCATTAATTTGGTTGATTTCTTTTAATTCAAAGCTAACTTAAATTTTTCGCCAAAAATCTTCATTTCTCCACCGTCAAATGAGTAACGAATTCAGTTCTTTTCTCACGCCAATGAGGTTAGGCTTAACATGTTTGCAAACGATGATGTTTATTTTATTAAGTTTGATGCATTTAAAACTAGACATTAATAAGTAATCGATTTTTCGGATTTATTTTGAAGTACTTTTGAATTAAAATAAAACAGAATTATGGAAATTAAAAATTTCTAATCTGAATCGTGTTACCCCAATTGGTGTTGAAAATTCATGCGTGCGCATGATTTATTTTCTAACTGATACGGACTTAATTTTGGACCATAGGAAGGTGGACATTTAGAAGGGAGGCTTAAAAACAGCAAGAAATTAAGAAAGTATTACCAAACTACATAACCAAACTACATAAAATTACTTTAGAATAGTGGTTCCAGTATGGAATCATCGAGAAATATCTCTTTAAAATATTATGGATTTTGTGTAAATTAGATGTAAATATGCATGAATTTTTGTGTAGTTCAATAGTTCAAATAGTTTAATTGAATAAAATTAATTGTAATGGATTCGCACGTGAGCGAGAAAATACCATTTTACAACAGTAGATCGCGATACTCGACCAAATTGGCGATGTAGGTGTGTTGGAGACATAATGAGGTTGCTAACGGTTTTTACTACAAGCTAAAATGTGTAGTAGAAGCTAAGAAATTAAGATTTGTTCTTAGAGAATGCTGGAAAGTTCCGTAGTTGTCTAGAAAGTGATCGCTTTCTGCAGTTGTCCGTTCACTTTAGTGGGATGCTGTTTAAGGCGAGCCTTAAAGTTGGGGAATTGGAACAGTTCGGAGAACGTGATACGATGGTTGGCTTAGCTTAAGAAAGCGTCTTTTCTCTTCGATTTTCTAAAGCTTTGCTGTTAAATATTGTTACGCTTTTAACGTAGCGGGTTCGGATTGAATGGACTTTACTTGAAGACAGCGCAAACAAATATTTTTACAGCTATTCACTGGTATTTACAGAATGACTTGAGAAAGGAAAACTTCAGATCAAAACAATCCAGCAGTCAACAGTCAATAACAGCGTAAATACAAGTTTTACGCACAATAAACATAGACTGCAAAATAGATATCGTATAGTACAACAGAAATAGACAGCGAACTCAATAATACAACGTTAACAGCAAACTTAAACACAGTTCACTAATAACAAGCGGGAAAAGTAATCAGCTCGCAACAACGAGCCTATTCTCTTCCGAGAGGAAAACTGCCGAAACTACGGCAACCCGTCCCTCATAGAGCCGAGCGAGCGCCCAAAAAGCACGCGAGACTTCGTGAACGGTCTAGCGGCAACCAGACTTTTCCTTTCTCCAAACCAACCCGACTGGCGTGAAGCTCCTCGCCAAACGCTGTCAACCTAGGCGCTCGCCCACTCGTAGCAATATTGTAAATAGTTAATTTGCTGTGAATTTGTAACAAACGTTTCTACACGTTAATACACGTTTCCCTAGGCGATTAAGTCTGCATCTTCGCATCGTTTTTTGTGTGAGAACTATTCGTAAAAATATGAAATTTCAATCTTGTATTGTTTTCAGATGGAGTCTACCAACTTTACTGAAGTCGTTCAACCTTTCCTACACTTTCCTGTCCATCCTATACTACCTCAGATTTTGCCTATTCTTACGGTCGTCTGTAAATCCATCACTGGCTGTGTTGTTTTCCCCAAGATGCTTCCAGAAGATTATATTTACTTCATGATCGCTATCATTGCATTATTTCATTGTTACTGCACAAGGCAACTTTGGGTTAGCATCAATAGCTGGTCTTTGATGGTGATTGCTACTTCCATAGTTTATGTGAACACTAAAGCTTCTTTGAAATACCTATTATGTGGACTGGTATCCTTACTTACTGCATGCTTTTATGAAAAGACCTGCGAGTATATGCTGGACATTTTACTCGTGGTCTGCTTGTCCAAACGGATTGTGGACTTTCGGCATGATTATCCCCTTCTTTCGACATTTGGAACAGCTTTCGTTTTCGTTTGCCCTACTTATATTAAACGGCTTCAAGAAAGTGATTGCTGAGTTAGAGAAATCTTATGAACTTGAAAGATTGAGAGAGGAAATGATTTTTATCTTTTTAATGAAATGACATGTGAAACAAATTCCAGGATTTTATAGAATTGCAAATTGAATGTAGATTTTTAATTTAAAAATAAAGTGTTTTTTAAAGTATTTAATTGAGGACTTTTATTTTCAAGATGGAAGTCTATTGGTTTAATAGATATGAACTAATTTTATATCGAATTTATTTCTAAGATTGAAATTCAAGGAATACGTTAATTCTGCGAGAAATTTTATTCCATTTGATTGTTTTCTTTTCAATTGCAGATTTCACGGGAGAAATATTTTCAAATCTCTATAAAAGTATTAAAAAAAACCTTAATATTTTTAAAATCTACATTTTATTAGCTTTAAAATTTTACATTTGCAGTCTCTTAATTGGCTTGTTAGTATTAAACCTGGAAGTTTGAAGTGTCATACATTTTTCAGCTCTGTTTATTGAAAAAGACTATCATTCATGTAACATTTCATGCTTTGAAATGAAATTTCAATGTTTTTTCTAGAGAGTTTTTTAAATGCTTCTTCAGACTTCACATACGAAATACTAATATTTTTATTTTTCTTAATAACGTAGAATTTTATCTCTGTTTATGCTAATTTTTTTTAGTCATTGCAAGTAATCACTAAATATATATACTCTTAATTATTATTTGCTCTAAGGAATTATGAATAAAAGTTAGAGCTACTTTAAATGTTTATCTTGAAAACATTTCAAGAAGGTTCTTCAAAAGGTTCTTATTGATTTATCTGAAATAATCTTTGTTTTTTTTTAAATTCACACAGACTAGTTATATTATTTTTAATATTTGCTTCAACAAAGTAGTTTTTATGTCATCAACATCATAAATAAAACAAATTATTTCTTGATTTTGCTGTTTACTTCTACGGACATAATTAATGAAAATATGCCAAGGAAAATTCTATAACTCATATGGATTTTTTTAAAATATTCATTGCTGCACAATTAAAAAAAATTAACTACAGAACACTTTTGAGTCTCCAGTTCTCGACTATTCGCCTAGTTCTATTTTATCGTATTAAATGAGAAAGGTAAGACATTGGTATCGGGCGTCCTACGATTTCCTACGTATCGTGGACAAAACACGAATTGTGACAAAAACAGAGCAGTGTTCTGCTCGTTGTTCATTGTTTCATCAGTGTATAATGGACCTCAATTGTTGCCACTGTTCCTGATTATACTTGCACAGAGCGTACAATATTCGTAAATTGCTTTCGGTGTATGCTTAATGCTTTTTCAAGTGACCCCTCAGTGAAGATTTCAAAATGGTGATAAACGAAAGAATGTGTACTGACTATGGAGGAAAGCATTATCCGCCACAATTTTGATTACTCAAGAACGACTGGATTCTTTAGTAACATCAAAAAAATGCAGCTTCGGAGTTGAAAGATAAGAAAATATAGTGGGGAATGGAAAAAAAATCGAGAAGAAATTGAAAACTGTTGTGCTGCACAAACTAATGGAAATGGGAAAATATTAAGAAAGCCCACGCTGAAAGGTAAACGAAAAATAGTTGAGAAACTCTATTTTTGTGGCATGAACACTTAGAAGGAAAATATGTATCTATAATTGAGCCAATATTAAGTTTACTGCCAGTGATGGATGTGTAAAAACCTTCTTTCTTTATTGGCGGGCAAAGAAATGCATTCATAGAACTCCAGCTTATCCGGCTTTTTTGTTATCCGGTCTGCCCTCCTGTCACATTAGGCCGGATCCTAGGAATATATTTTTACTTCTTATTATATTTCTATTGCCCTTAAACTTATGCACAGAGATTATAATTTAAGCGTTGACAATCATTTTGGAAAGTAAGTTTTATGCTAGTAATATTATTTTAAAATCTACATAATTTTTCTTCTAGATTTGAAAACAAAAAGAAGTCTTTCTTGATGAGCCAATTCTATATTCTCAAATTAAATTTGAATTAAAAATTTGAATATCACAATTAGAGAAAATATATTGATGAAATTTTTTTGACTAATATTCTCTTGAAATATCCTATTTTGCTTTCAGATGGCGCAAAATTTCACTGAAATAGTTCTACCTTTCCTTCGTATAGTGGATGAATCTCCAATGGAGTCTATGTGGCCTATTGTGAACCTCGGACCTAAGGCTCTAATAAGCATTTTCCTTTTTCCAAATACGGTTCCAGAATCAGCCATGTACAACATGAACATTGCGACCTTTCTATTCTATTTTTACTGCACCCAGCAAGCTCAGCAGAGCGTGTGGGGTTTCCTTGTAATGTCGCTTTGTTTGTTTTTCATGTACAGGGGACCCCTTAGTTCCTCTAGGTATATCAATGCTTCATCATGGTACATGACGGTAATCGCCACTGCTTGTTACCAAGGGTGTGAATTTTTCCTGGATGTTTTCCTATTGGTGAGCATTTGCTTTTGGTTGGTACAGAAATTCGAAAAAGAGACGGTAAAATGTTTTTTCGCCATGTGGTTTTCTTTTATGGCCTTTTTTCTACCGACCGTGAGAGTTATTATCACAGAAAGAAGAAAATATAACAACAGTTCCATCATGGAATCAGTAGAAGATATTTTGAATGCACATGACCCCAGCGCAGGTATTTCAGGGCACATCTTAATAAATGAGCTGTGATAATTGTTTGATATGCATTCGATAAAAATTCACATTATTCTGAAAACTTTTGCTGTTACATTTATATTTACTTTTTTGTATTCTGTTCATACGATTATTTGTTGGCATTACTGTATAATTCATATTTCTAACATTTTAGATCTTTTCAATAAAGTACTTGTCAAATTCTAAAATAGTTTTTTTATAAATTGTAGCTTTGCCTCAAAAATGTAGAATTTCTGTCCAGCTAAAAAAATGATATTTGCTATCGTAAATTCAATTCATTGGATTATTAAGTCATCTGAAATATTTAAAAAAAGAGTAATCTTCACAAATAATCTTTCTACAGATGTATTCCTATAATTAGTTAAAAGTAGATGTACCTAATTCAGAATCTAAATTCAAACTTTTTTAATATGGGATTTTTTTCTGATATTTAATGTTTTACTATATACTCCTACAATCGATAATCTTAAGTGATCCATGATCTTTATATCTGACCAACTCTTTCAACACCACAAACCTCGTTCTCAAAGCATCATATTCTCGCATAAGAAAATCTCGTTAATCGGATAATTTTTCATTTGTAAAAAATATATATAAATCAAATGAAAAAAAAAATAACATCACCTAACGAGAGAATATTTCTTATTCTTATTTATTTTATTAAAACCAAAATTATTACTCTTATGAAAACTACACCATCGGGAGGAAACGATTTGAATTGCCAAGAACTTAACCTACTCTTTATTTTAGTCGTAAATGGCGAATATTCCCCAACTAGACTAGTGGATATAAGCAAAAGTTTACAGAAACGTAAGATTAATACACTAAAACAAAAAATTATAAATTATTCCAATTGAAAGACGTCATGGTTGACGCTAACTATTACTCTTGAGTCATCCGCGTCACACTCGTCCACCCCTCCTGATTCATAGTGTCATTCTATCTGAACATACTTATTTTTTTCCCCAAATCACACATTTTTAAGTAGTGACTCTGCTTTTCTATAAATTTTGGTTTTCTTTATAAAGAAGGGGTTGAAGCAAAGAAGGTCTCAAAGAGAGTTTAAATAACTCTGTTAACAAACTTATAAGAATCTAGAGAAAATTGATATATCATTATAATGTTTTATTTTTATCAAAGTTCATAAATTATTTCAAGTAATTTTCTTTGATTTGTTTCACCAATATTAGATACTTAAAACATTCCGACTTGGAAGATTGCTAGCCGTCCCTCAAAGTAGATTTTAATTTGGTGAAAGAAATCAAGTCAATGTAGAATTTTTCCAAGTATACCCTAATACTTGTTGAATTTTGTTCTGAATTTTTTTATTCTTTTTCAGCCTCTTCTTTGAGTTCCTGAATTTTTAAATTTCACTGTCTGCAAAATATCAAAGTTGTTCTATTTTAATTATTATTTAAAGTAAGATGACTATCTTTCTTTACTTTACAAGACTATGGCGCTAGCTTTATAAGCCAGATAACATCTACGATACCGAAGTCAACTTTTGGTGTTACTTAGCTACTGACACTAGGGTAGCAGGTTCGTGTCGCAAAGTTTGGTTTAAAATATTTACAATATTTACATCTAATTTACATAAAATTCATAACAATACTTAGTTCTTTAATAGCAATCGAAAATGTTACCTGTCAGAAAGCATTCATTTTTTACCATATTCTGGCTACTCGGCCAATTTCTGGAGTATATTCAAAGATTTGGTCTTACAACAAGGAGAATTATATATATTTTATTCCCTACTGTATACTTTAAAGGCAACAATATTCTGTCTCTGCAAATATCAAATAAATTGCTTAGCCATATTTGAAAGTTTTTGTCTTGTGAAATATGATATTTGGAAAGTAACAAATTTTAATAATCACTAGTAGATCAGCAACACAAAGCTTAATTTGAGCTTCTGTGAAGAATTGGATATTACACTTCTTCTAACACGTTCACTCAGAAAATGATTCTCTGAAATAGAATATTTCCTTTTTTATTTCAGTATTGGGGCAAACGGGATTACAGACATAAGATGGAATAATAAAATTTTCAATTGAAGTTTAAACAGAAGCACGTTCTCTTCACTTTTATTCTTTTTCATCATCCCCTCTTCTTATTTTAAAATACCTAAAAATTGAATTGACATCTTTTTCTATTCTGAAAAGTTTGATCTATCCGGAAAATTCGGTAAAATACCATTGATACTTCCAAATGCAATAATGCACTGACTTTGAGTATTCGATAAAACAAAAACAAAAACAAAAGTTCCGAATGAGCCAACAGCACTTCAAACTGTACAATGAAGGCGTAGGATTGTTGAAGTGTTAATTATAGTCGTTTAAACGAATAGGAGGTCGTTTAAACACGTAGGAGGGGTAACTCATTTACCGAGTTACCCTTCCAAAGTGTTCTAAAATGCGTTCTATTAACCGAAATGAGAAAATTTGAACTACAGATTGAGATGATGCGTTTTACATTCATCAAATAAAAAATTTAGAAAAATTTACCGGTAGGTGCCATTATAATGCACATAAAACCATTTAATGAGGGTTTATAATTGTTAAATAATGTAAAATTGCTCAATATACTCTCGTTCATTTTCAACAGTATGCTCTAATCGGGGAGCCATCTTTTTTTATAAATGATCATAGTAAGCCTCCTGGAATATTAAGAACACGAGGCCGAATGCTGTTCTTCATGTGTGGTGCAGATGATGACCTTTGATGGTAGATATTGTTCTTCAAATAACCCCTCAATCAAAAGTCGCAAGATGTAATGTCCGGCGAAAGAAGAGGCCATGCCATTGGAAATTATGGCTGATAACTCCTGCTTCTGTAAAATGCTGCATTAACAATAGCTTTACACGACTATATATATGAGGTGGTGCACCATCTTGCATGAAAATGATGTTTTGAAGGCAACCACGTTATAGAAGAGTTGGGATTTCAAAAATCCTTCGAATATCATGGTTCCGTTGTCCTGGGACGTCAGGGCCGGACTTCTGAGGGGTGCGATGGATGCTATGCACTGGGACCCAGAGATTGATGGCCCCTAAATAATATTTCATAGAGGAATGGGAAGAAGAGAAGAAATTTTACTCAAAAAATCGTCGGATGTGGAAATATACTGATATAGTATAATGCAACATATTACAACCTTAAGACAAAGTGCTAAGTAAGACTGCATATAGTGTTAGAAAATTATGTCGTAAAATATTCAACTTTGTTAGAAGTTTTTCTGTGATTGAAATTGCTACGACATCGGTCTACATCGACAGATCCTACACAATCTTGTAAACGAAATTCAGAAACTGATTTCTTAGAACTGTATATTTATACGAATGTGATCAAATCATAAAATAACAATGAAAATAACGATAACATATTTCATAAAGGCAATGTAGGTGATCGATATTTATGACGAAGTATTATTATAAAGAACTTTAGAATGTTATGTTAAAATTAGACCTGTATAACACAAAGGATGTTTTGCGAAGTATCATGAAGATAGATACTTTTCCACAACGTATTATTAAAAAGGTGAAACCTAGCTTTGCAGATGGTTGGTGTATTCAAAAACGCAATAGTCGGTATTTTATCATGTCAGAACATGATGTTGTTTTTAGGATGAGGTTTTAGGCGTCAACAAAAATCCGAGGGCGAAAAATTAAAATGTAATTAACTGCACGAGCATCTCAAAAAATCAACTTTTAATAACACGGCCATTGCATTTACGGAAGCTCTGATTTTTAAAAAATAAGTGAATGACTACAGCCAATAAAACCGAGAAAAGTGTCATTTTGAGCACGTGATTGTATGAAATGAAATAAATAGGAAATGGAGTATTTTTTTAAACAATAAATACGAGACAAATTGATCTTTTTCATTACTAAAGTGACTAATTCGATGGAAAAATAAAAATGAATAAAAAATATAATTTTACTTGCACGAGCACGTGGTCCTTGTCCATTCAAGAAATGATGTTCTGACATGATACATTGAATTATGCATAGCAGATTTCATTTTAATCTTTTTATTGTATACTCTTTTCGAAAAGATGTGAAAATGAACAATCTACACGATTTATTAGGGATTAAAATAACTGCAGATAGCTGCCAAATGTAACTTAAGATGAGTGTTCTATTGGCCACTTTGATTCGTTTATTGTTTGAAATAATTAATAAAACGACTAAATTTGTGTTCCAAGTGTTTATAAAACAAATTAAGTTAATAAAAATAAAGAAACGGGGGAAGGGGGGATTCTATTTCAAAGAATGTGATTGATTCTAATTTTAGCATGCAATAATCTTCCACTTCGAGGTACCAAAAAATAATAGAACCACTAATAATGGAATTAAAAAAAAATTAATCGAATTATTAAGTAACTGCATTTTTGTTCCAATGAATCATATAAAAAGAATAAAGAGTTGGAAAAAATAGAATTGTGGATCATTTAACACATAGATTATAAGAACAAATTATTTCTTTGTTAGGAAATGAAATAATAATTCAAACTATACATCCACGTGCTATAGCATCTAAATGTACTCCTGATATTTCCCATAAGGAACAAATATCAGTCTTATTAGGTATATAAATTTTGAAGAAAAAGATTAACTTAAAAGAAAAGTAGTCTAGTTATTGCTATATTTTAAAAAAAATTTATTTCTTAAAAGATTAAAATGAAATCTGCTACGTATATTTCAATGTATCATGTCAGAACATCATTTCTTGAACGGCCAAGCACCACGTGCTCGTGCGAGTTTAATTATATTTTTATTCCTTTTAATGGTTTCGTTGAATGAGTCACTTTAGTACTGCAAACGATCCAAAAAAAAAAAAAAAAACTTTGTCTTACATTGATTGTTTAAAAAAATCACATTTCCTACTTATTTCATTTCATACAATCACGTGCTCAAAATGACATTTTTCTAGGTTTTATTGGCTGCAGTCATTAACGTAATTTTTTTTAACTAGAGCTTTTGTAAATGCAATGGCAATGCTTTATTAAGTTGAATTTTTTTAGTTGTTCATGCAGATAATAAAATTTTTATTTTTTGGCTACGGATTTTTTTAAAAAAATTTTTAGCCTACGGACTTTTGTTGACGCCAGAAACCTCTTCCCTAAAACAACATCATGTTCTGATATAACAATAAATGAGTCATTTGCAGGTTTTAGAGAAATGATTCATGTGACTGGAGATGGACTAGAAAACATTCTATTGAAAAGATTAAGTAATCTTGATTTATATAAATTAGGATAAATAGGGTCAAATATTTCTTTAAAGAAATACGGCCCAATAATAAAAGTAGTTGTAAAACCACACCTTACTGTCACCTTTTGAGGATGCAAGGGTTATTCCTGGATAAAGTGAAGATTTTCCTATGCCCAAATTTGACAGTTGTAGGTGTTAACTTGAAGCAAAAGTGGACTTCACTCTAAATCATATTCGACGTCCAAGTTGTGCCAACAACCATTCGAGTAAATAACCGAAATGCAAGAGTTTAATGGACCTCTAAATCCTCGTCCTAGAACTGGTGCACAGACTTGATTTTGTATGGATAAAAATACAAAATCTGTCGTACGATTTTTCATGACACTTGAATATGGCATATCCAGAGCACGGGAAGCTGTAGGCGGCGACTGACTGCTCACTTCAAAGAGCAAGGGCGCAATATTTTCGACACTGGAAGACGGGATTTTTTTCGTCCTCTACCTGGATAAGTTGCCCAGTTTTTTCAAATTTCTGCGTCATCTTCTATCGAGCACCTAGAGACATTGGACCTCTTTATATCCACTTCATTCGATGAAATTCCTTTTGAGCTGCAACTGAGTTCTGTTGGTTCTGGTAGAACAATAAAATTAGTAGAGCTTTTTCTTGCAACGAAGTCATAATGAACTGAAAAAACAACAACTAATGTTCGTGCAGAATCCGTTTTCTTTTTATCTAAGAAAAAATGGTAATAGACATGAGCGTTTCACATTTTAACTATATACTAATTAATGCTATTTGTGTTACAGCGCCATCGATTGGTGAATTTTTTGTACTAAAATTTTTAATTATTAAATATAAAACGCATAATCTAATGGTCAAATTTTATCTTATCTGTACCAATAGAACTCCTTTTAGAGTCCATTGAATTGGGCAACTTATTTCTTGCTAACCTATTCGCCGTACAGTGTATTTATCTATTCAATAGATTAATATGAAGTAAATAATAGTCCATTGAATACAATGATAAAATATTTTTTCAACCATCGAACAAGCCAATTACGATACATTTTAGTTTTTATCTAATTTTTTATAGAATAAATCAGCATCAAGAGAGTTTCGAAGTTTCTGCAAATGACTTAATGTGATGTTTTTTACATTATCATTAATATTGTTACGTTTTTAGCTTAGTGGGTTCGCATTGAATGGACTTTACTTGAGGACAGCGCAAACAAATTTCTTTACAGCTGTTTACAGGATGACTTGATAAAGGAAAACTTCAGATAAAAACATCCAGAAGTCAACAGTCACTAACAGCATAAATACAAGCCTTACGCACTATAAACACAGACTGAAAAACATATATCGTATAGATCAGCAAACAGTAAATCACAGCGAGCTCAATTATACAAAGTTAACAGCAAACGTAAACACAGCTCGCTAATAAAAAGCGAGATAAGTTATCCGCTCGTCCAACGAGTCGCCACTCTTTCGAGAGGAATTATTGAGTCGTGGCAACCCGTCCATTATATAGCCAAGCGAGTGAGCACGCGAAGCTTCATGAACCATCCAGCGGCTACCAGACTATTCTTTTCGCCAAATTAACTCGGCTGGCACCCTTCTCTTCGTCAACCGTCGCCAATCGCTGTCTCCTTACTCGCACCTCCGCAGCGTTCGCCCGCTTTTAACATTATGTTGAACAAAAAGTGAATATACTTTACTACTTTTTGACTATTATTTATTTATTTTAAGGGGGATATCGAGATGATGTTTATTAAATACATAAATGAAGATTTTTTTTTGAATTTCAAATACATAAATAAAGATATTTTTTTTTAGTTTCTAGGTTTAAAAAAAGTATAATGCTTTGATGGGCAAACATCACCGAAATGACTGATAATTTCTGTCTGAATCCTAAAGGGATTGCACGTTCTACAGTTATCGGGTATAAATACTGTTTAAAAACCAAAATAGATCCCACTAGCTGTGCTTTTTACTCTCCTTGTATGAATGTATGTACACCGAAATTATCGCATGAATTGATTTCATTACTTTCAAGAATTGAAGCTCATGATTACCCTCTGCTTGTAATTTAAGTCATTAATTACATCATTTTCTTACAGGACGGTACAACGGTTGAACCATAAGTTACTTTTATGTCTCTTGATTTCATTATTTGTTAATCAATCTATTATTATTTGAATTTTATTCTTTTGTATTAGTCGATTCTTTTATTCTTTATTCATTTGTATGCTAGAATCACTACATATAAACAGCATAACACATCAGAAATGAAAAACCATGTTTCTGGTTTTTGATAATTAAATATTGTGCGGATGAAAAAATTTAACATTCTATTGGGAGGAATTCTTAATTTTTTGCTTATTTGTATTTTGCGTGTGATTCGAAATTTATCTTATGGGCATTAAAAGATAAAAGAGATTTCAAAATAGCTCGAAGAAGCATACAAGAAATTGTCATCGTAAATGATAATTAAACAAATTAAAAGATTCTGATTTTAAACTTTGGAATTTAAATTAGAGCTGAATTTCAAAATTTGAAAAACATGTGACAATTTATGAATGCTTAGGTGATGGGTATGAACCTTATGTTTCTAGCTGTTGATGGCAATAAAACAGCTATGATATGATTGTGTTTGGGTTGATATTTATATAAACATTTATAATATAACCAAACGTTTGTAAATCTCTACCAGAATTTGTGTGAATTTTAGTGGTTTAGCGATCAGGGTACAAGAGAAGCATAACTCGAATGGTGATCTTAGCCTTTCAGCAATGGAGACAAAAGATTAGTAGAAATATGCCAGTTTTAAAAGTGAAATCCCACGATACGAAAAAAAATAAATAAATCATATTATACCTTTCATGCCATTTCCCTTCGTTACATCACTATTCAGAGTTGGAAATTCTGTAACTGCTTGGGCAACTTTTAAGTAGGCACCATATTATTATTATTTTTTAATAAATTAGTACATTTTGATCCCAGAGAATGAGTTTTGTTTGAAAATGGATATTTTGGAAGGGCATATGATTGAAAAATGAAAGGATAATGCCAGGGTTTACTTTTTTTATTTGACTGAACTGCTGTAAAATAATGTATTCTTTTTTATAGTCTTTCATTCTTGTCTGAAATGCACTGCTTGATCTTCCTAGCAAAAACCAATAGGTCAATACCAAAATAGCCTCGGTGTTATTTTACAAGGGAACGTTAACATAACTAAACTCGTCTGTTTCGACCATTTTCTTGAATTCTAATCTTTTTTTATTCATCCGTCATCCTTTTCGTCAAACAAAAGAATGTTTTCTTTTATTTCTCACCATGATGCAGATATTTACTTTTTATTGATCTTAAAATCGTTTCTTTTAAAATAATTTTCTTTTTTCATTTTTTCCGTAAATAAACTTATAAATTACTCCGCTATCAACGAATGGTCTTGGAATATTTTCTTTGGCACTATTCTCAGGCCTTTGACATTCGCCTTCTTTCCAAACGCTTTATAATTTTGTTACAATTTAATTTGAAGTTGATGTTAGAAATTATGAATATAAAAAAGAAATGCAAAAATAATAATTAAAAAAAATCGAATTTTTTCTCTCCATTCCATTCTTTACTACTACTTTCATATGTTGCATTATTCTGAAAAGCACCATGCTTGAAAGTTGAAAACAGTAATACCGCATTAGTTTTTTTTTAAAATACGTAGATGATATTCTTTTAGTATACGGACTTATATATGCTTTTAATTTTATCATTTTCTAGTAAGATATATTTAATTTCTTTTCTTATTTTTAAAAATATTTATACATGATTTATTCTTTATTGTGTGTTGATGCCGACCATTTGGCATTGTCATTTGAATGCAACATTGACAATGGTTACTTATTCCTAAACTATTTTTACAACTCGATTATCAATATAATATTATCTATTTCATTTTTTTTCTTTTAATCACAGTGACCCAAAAATTTAATTATGATGCTTTACTGTATGTTGCAGGAATGACAAAACTGTATGTTGTAGGTATGTTGTTGGAATGACAAAAAGAATTTGTTTTATGAAAATGTTGATATTTTGCCTTTAATAAGTCGAGTGAGTTAAATTGGTATACTCTTAAAAACCTTTCAGCATTCTAAAAGACTAATTACCTGTAGAATAATTGAATAAATAAGGCACTTATTTTGAAGTAATTATTTTCTGAATTAACAATAATGTAGGCATATCTTAATGCTATTTTTTCTATGGATGGTTAACATAAATAAACTTGTAATTATAAATGTGGTGTCACTTTTTCATGTTTTTCAGTTTAAAGAAATCAAAGCTTTTATATTTTAATTTTCACTAAAAAATGTTTAAAATCAACCTAAATAGTGTACAGATGCTCACTTTTGAAGCAAACTTTCATTGATTTCGTTTATAACTTTACAATCTTCATAATTGTAATGTATAAAAGACACTGAATGTTATTTAAAAGTTATAATTTTAAATATTTTGAGAAACAGATCAGTAATATATTTAAATTTTTACTGTTCTAATTGGTAAGTTTTTATTGGATGTAATGATATACTTCCTTGAAAATATTAATTTCTGCATTTATGAAGTTGAATTTTATTATTTAAAACATAGGCTAATTTTCTGTAAAAATCCCTTAATACTTTTAATATCTTGAGTAATTTTTGTATAAATTTATTAATTTTAATATTTAATAAATCATACTTATTTTACTTATTGTTTGTTTGAAACTATTCATTATTTCCTAACTGATTTTTTTTTGTTCCAAACCTATGTAATGTTTGTATATAAGCTTTCATGTTCTTAAATGTGGCCAGATAATAACCGCCTCTTGTCTATCATAGTAATATCCTAGGGTTTTGTTGACTTATTTGTCATCAGTAACCCCCTTATTCTTAAAATCATATTAGTTCAGTTATCTCAGGCTTCTGGAGTTTCTCCTTTCAAGATGAAAAAAGTTTGTCGTCATTTTCTTCTAAAATTATGACAACCATAAGGGTTACTATATAAAAGAATTCTCTGATTAGTGAGATAGTTTCTAAACCAATGTATTTATGGGAATCTCTTGAATGTTTTCAGAAAATTGCCTTTTCCTTTAAATGCATTGGAATAAGCATTTTTTATGAAAAAAGCACTTACCTGAAGTGTTTAATAAATCACACTTAGTGAAAAGGTGTAGAAATTAATCCAGAAGATGCAGGGGCTTCATTTCTTTCTTGAATTGATATTTAGGGCATATCCTTAATAATAGATTTATCTCTTTGACTGTGCTGTTTTTAAAATTACCATTTAGAGCAATGTTTGTGAATTGTAATAAGTTCAAATATTTTTCAAAGGAAACAATTGCTGTATGCAATCCGACGCTATCAAGGTATAATAAAAATATATATAACAGAAAATAGACTCATTGCAACTCACAGAAATTATAGAATAATCAGTCTGAGGATTAATTTATATGATTTATTAATGTGCAGCTAAGTGTTTAGTAAACATAATTGAGTCACATTTTTTTTTTTTTTTGAAATCTATTATAGCAATTGGGTTATAAAATTGCATATTGTATATATTTTATGTTTCAATTTTGCAAATGAGATTCTAAAATCTTAAGCCTGTTAAGATTTTAGAAGATCTCAGCCTAATCTGAGCCTGTTAATTTGACTTTCAGTAAATGTAATTTTATTTGTACTTTCAGGAATTGATTTTATTGAAATTAACATTTTTTGTTAATGTATTCATAACCTTTCTGTAATTACTAATTTTCATATTTCCATTTTGTTTGATTATCTTGAAGTATTTTAACTGAATTAATAATAATTATAATTTTTTAAAACTAATCCACCTAATTTTCATTTTAGTCTTTTCCTTCTTAAAGCAGACATAACCATGAGGTAAAATTTTATTATATTGCTTCTAATTAAATTATTCATTTATTTTTATTCTACATTTTTTAATATAAGTTTTATTTTAATAACTCCAATAAAATTTATTATTGTTGTGTTATCTTTCTTATAAACACATATATAGTTATATGAATTTTTATTTTCATTTTCATTCTTTTTGTTAATTCATATTAAATTTTAGATACCTTTTTTATCAACCATATGTCTACAATTTATCACCAAAAATTAGCAAAGATGTTAGTCATAGAAAAAATCTGTTTGCCAATTTGCATATGGTTAATCCAAAAGACATCATTTTCAATAGCATGGATTAATGCACATGTACAAAATTTTAAATACTAATTAACTGCAATTAAATTGCTTATTTTTTACTTATGGATTACACAATGATCCTTATCCTTTTTTTTTCCTTGGCAATGTCTTTTTTTTTCCATCTATTTGGATTTGAACATTGAAGCTTTACAATCCTGTATTCATATAAACATATTTATTAATTCTTAGTGTTTTTGCATTAAGAATCACCAAGTTTATTCTATATTCTTCAGTATCATTTAATAAAATTGTGCTGTATGATCTAAAGTTCTATGTACTAGTAGGTAACTTTTAATCAATCTGTTTCAATTGTATTAATCATCTATCTGTACCTGGCTATGCATTACTGTATATATATAGATTAATACATTGCTCATAAAAATTTTTATGGCAATCCTGTGGTATTGCAAAGTTTTGGTTGATATTTTGTGTATAATTGGTATACTAATTTTCAATTGTAGTATATGTGTTGGCATGCCTTATAGAGCTAGTGAGAACATTTTTTATTTCTATAATTGTCTGCTTCATTTTCTTTCATAATAGTGTTAATGAACTTGTATATGGCTGCCTCATTTTGAATGTTAGACTGAATTATGTTAAGTTTGTAGATATTTTTGCCTTTGGTTTGCCTGAATCTTATAACAGGTTTGAACATTGGAAAATACTTTTTAAAGAAATTCTTCTTTTGATATCACTAAATTGTGGATGTTATGAGACAATGGAATTCATTCTGAGGTCAGATCTAGTGTCACCTTTCCATTCTCAGTTTCTAACAATTGTGAAAATATCCTCAACTGATTTGTTTTGAAGCTAGAGATGCATATTTGTAATTAACTCCAAAGTAGAGTATTTCAGGCAAGCATTTGTTTCATCCTTTAATACCAATCGAGGAATTCCTGGTAATATTTGTTTGAAATCTCCTGCAAGTGATATTAATGCATTCATTAGGGTTCTGATGTTTTTATGGAAAATTTGTAATAATCAAGAGCCTCCAGCAATTTTTTTTGCAAGCTATTATCTCAAACAATAAATTTGTATTTCTGCATGCATCTCATAATGCTAAATGATTTAGAAATGTTGCATGTGGGAGTTTCCATGAATTGCATATTTAATGGTAATTTGAAAATGATTGAACAGTTCTTCAACCCGATAGTAATGTTGCAGCTACTCTGGACAAAATAGCTAAAATATAGCAATTTAGGGTTGAATTGGTAGAATCAACCCATTTAAGAATGCTTTATTAGTTTTTTCTGACACATTTTAAGAAGATTACTCCATACTTGTATAGACAATTTGCATTATTTGATTATAAATGCCTTTTTGTTCAATCAATAGTTAAGAGTATTTAACTGCACCTGAGACAAAAGATTACCTGTGTTATAATTTTGCCCGCGACATAATTCTTCATTGAATGAAGCAGAAGTAGATCAATTTAATAATGGTATTCTCAAATAAGTAGATTTTTTTTTTGTGATTTATAAACACAGATCTTAATCATGTTGAATGCTTCTTTGTAGATTTGTGTTGTAAAATCCATGTTCTTATTTAAGTTTTCCTTGGGTATTGAATGGAAAATCTCTTGAGCCATGTGCAATTTTTATTTCTCCCATAATTCTATTGAAAATGGAGGAGAACAGGTTGTCAATATAATTGCAGAATCAAATCCTTGAATTTGATTTGGATGTGATGTGTTGCAAACAACATTAATGCATACATCTAAGTATTCCTTATTTTTATAAAATTCAGAGTCTTAACATGCTACATTATTAAAAATTCCCATTTGCTTGAAAGGCATTGGATTAGGCATATTTATCTGCAGCATAGGAAAAAAGAAGCCCTCATCTCGATTGAGATACGCTATACATAGTCTCCCTATTGTAGTTTCTTTGAATATGCTAAATTGTAACATATATATAAATGCAAAACAATAAAAAAGGAAAAATAACACTAAAAACACCCCAATGAAATATTTCTATATGGATACATATTAATGGACAGCTCAGTTCTAATGTAATGAGGAACAAAATATTTGAAACTGCTTACTCTGTCGATTTCAGCAACAATCTCATTGGAATTCAAATGAATTTAATCAATTTCAATTCCATTGCAATTGTATCACATGAGGACAACAATTAAAAAAAAATGAAAAAATACAAATAATTAAGGAAAATTCGATTTAACAGTCGATTGAGAAACTTTTAATTTATTTAAACAATCTGCAACAAAACAAAGACACAAACAATGAAAAGGAATAATAATTGTAAACTAATTGAAAATTCAAAAACATTGAAGTGGAATTTTGAAATATTTATCAGAGCTTGTTACTTTTTCCTTCACTAAATAGTGCAGTTATTTTTTTTTCCTTTTACAAATGTGATATTTCCTTAATTTAATAAATACAAAAAAAGTACATATTTAAATAAAATATTGTATCCAATTTTAAAAGCAATCAATCAAGAACTTTAAGAGATTTAACATTTTAAACAAACAAAAATTCCATTATGCCATAATTTATACAGTTAAAAAAATGCATTATTTAAATCTTTTACAAAGCATTTACTGATAAACCTATAACAAAGCAGTCATTAATTGATTTTTGCAGAGAGAAAAAAAATGATATATTGAAAAATATGAGCAGAAATGACACATTGAGTAGGATACCAATTGTATTACAAATTCATTTATTACAAAAAAAAAAAAGTTTCCATGCAGTTAGAATAGTAATAATTAAGTATTACCTAAATAATTCCTTATTAATTAATAATTTTTCTATAATGAAAACAGCATATGCAAATTTTACATTTTTTAAAAACCATATTCAGTTTATTCTTACTTTTGAATATATTTTTTATTGACCTATTATATGCTTTCAAAGTTGTAACTGAATGTTTCATTTATCATAGCTACACTGACTTTGAAAATTGGAATCCGATGGCAGATGATTACACCTGCAAAACATTTAATTCATATACTGACTTATTGAAGTATGTATTAGTAATATTAAAATCATAAAAAATGTTCAATTTTGGCAATTTTTTGTTTAATAATTGATTACATTTTTTTAGCCCACAGGTTGATCCTAAAAGTTTATATATTAAAAGCATTCCTGCTACTTTAAGCGAGGTAAGTTGATTTATCAAATATTAAACTGAAAAAAAAAGTTGTTTTAAAATAACTTTTTATAATAAAAATAATTTTTTCTACTTAAATCATTTTCCAAGATAAGAAATTCAATAGTCAGTACAAATAAGTTCAATTAGGACAACTTGCAGTTTATATACACTGACTAACAATAAGTATTTGGACACCTATGCAAATGATATCTGTGGTCCTAAGGTATGTCATGGCCTTTGCCGGTATGTATTGTGTAGGAAACAGCATTGGCTTTAGTCGCATGCAAGATGCCTCGCAGTTTGGAGCTCTCTGATTTTGAGAAAGGTATAATTATTGGGTATCACAAATGTGGCTGATCCTTAAGGGACATATCTAGCGATCTGAAGTACCCAAAATCAACAGTGGCCTATGTGAATTAGAAGTGGAAGGTGAGTAGTGATTGTCGGAATGTGCCCCGAGTTGGCAGACGAATGAAACTGGGAGATAGAGACCGACGTGTGCGGTCCAGAGAAATTTGGAAGAACCGCACCCAACCAATGGCCCTCACCTGTGAGGAGTTTCAGCAGGCATCTGGGAGTATTGTTTCAATTAATACCATCCATAAGGAAGCACATCTGCTTGATTTTCATGGTCGTGCTGCTGCCCATAAGCCTTTGATCACAAAGTCTAGTTGCGCTGCTTGGTTAATGTGGTGCAAAGAACATCAAAATTGGATCATAGATAAATGAAAACGGGTTCTTTGGAGTGACGAATCAAGGTTCACCTTTTACCGTTTGGATGGCAGGGTCTGGCGTCTACCTGGAGAACGTCTCCTGTCAGAATGCATTGTGCCAACAGTTAAGTTTGGTGGAGGTGGAATTATGGTCTGGGGGTGTTTCTCCTGGTATGGGCTGGGACCCTTGGTCCCCATTCGTGGTAAGCTCAACTCTGATGCCTACTGCACTATTTTGGATGACAACGTGTTTCCTACGTCGTGGCAGTTTTACGGGTTTGACCCCTGTTACTTTCAGGACGACAATGCCAGTTGTCATGTTTTAATGTTAACCAAGGCTTGGTATGATGCCAATGGATTTCATCAAATGGACTAGCCTGCCCAGTGTCCAGATCTGAACCCTATCGAGAACCTTTAGTACGAGTAACATTGCTGAATTCAGGGGTGCACTACCTATGCAAAATCAGTGAAGGAACTTCTATCTCTTCTCCAAGCCAATTGGAAGAAAATACCTCTAGCTGTCATACAAAGACTTGTGGACAGTATGCCTCGGAGGGTTCATACTGTAATTACCTCTCGTGGAGGCTGTATCAACTATTGATTTTGAATAAAGTTAGTTTTTCTTTTCTATCACAGGTATCCAAATACTTATTGATAGTCAGTGTATTCTGTAGTTGATAAAGAACTCATTAATGATGAAAGACAGTAAAATTAAAAACATTCATTATTGCTGTTTTGTTTGATAAAAATTAAAGTAGGAAAAAGCTAGTTCAACACATCATTAAAGAGGACAAAATAAGACATTTCTACACATTTAGAAACCTTTTTGATTAGTGAAAAAACATGTCTCCGGCACTTGGTGGCTTAAACCTGTTTTCAGATGCCAGCAAATTTCATTAAAGGTTAAACCACTTTTATTATTTTGCATTTCAACTAAAAATTAGTAATTGAATTTATTTATATAAAACAAAATCTGCTCACTTGCTCTTCCTACAGTTTTATTTTCTTTGACATACACTGCTTCATATTTCGTTTTTCCAAACTGAATACAAATTTTAGTTTAAAGAAGTCTGAATTGGTACTTTTATTATGATTTATCATATTAGTATCTTTCATTTGAATTCTAAAAGAATTTTAGTACATTTATATTAATTGCTTAACTCCTCCAAAATTGCAAATGCTGATTTGATTTCACATTTATAATGTTATTAAGAAATGGCAAAAATTCTTGGCCTTTATCTTTGTAAAACTATTTTATTTGGTGTATTTTTAATAACATAGGTTATGGTGTTAAATGAAATGTATGACATTTAAAGATAGAAATAGTACCTATTTATTGAGAGTGCATGTAACAAATGTATCACTTAATTTTTTTTTTATTGAAAAGTCATATTTTATATTTTTATTTAGCTAAAAATATTTACATGTATTTTTTGTTAAGTTATTTTTTTTATCGAACTGATGATTTTTTAAAATTTATTGTCATAGCTTTAATTCTTCAGAACTGAAATCAATTAAGTTATTTATTATAATGATTTTTTAATGGAACATTGTGACATTATGTTAGGGAGGGAAACTGTCCTTTTCTGTTATTTTTGAATGAATAAGTTATTAGTAAATCAATTAATAAAAATAAGAAATTGTCAAGGTACTTCATATACTTATTATATAAGAGTTTAATCGTAATTATTGTATTTTCCTAAAGTTGAGATTTAGGTGATTTTATGTTGTTAAAGAAAGATTAAGATAAGTTATGATATATCTCATTTTATGCCAGATATATTTTTAAAAATGTTAATAAGTGATTTTTATTCTGAAATCCTTCAGGAAGCTTTTTTGGATATTTTAACCAAAGGTGGTAAACAAATTAAGAGACACCTGCTTTATCCAGCTAAGCACAACATGAATTTGACTTGCGGGTAAGTGTGTTTGTTAATTACTAATGAATATTTGATCTTATAAATATTTTATTTTGTGAAATATGCTTTTTACTTAGTATTAAATTTAAGCTAGTTTCTTCTAAATATTTTGTATTTAAAGTATATTAAATTTTATTTATATTTAATTGTGATGAAATGATTACTCCTCTTTAATTTGTCCACAATTTTGCTAATTTTAGATAATTGTCATTAGCAGCTAAAATTTTTAAATTCTTTTTTAAAAATATTTAAACTGGATTTTTACTCTTTTATAAATTTTTATTCTAAACATTACATAATAAAAAAAATTAAAGATTAAAGAATTTCTACATTAAATAATTATTTTATATAAATGCTTTCACATGAAAGGTATGATTCTATTATCTTGATCTTGCATTTAAAAAGCCAATGCCAAGAAATGCCGGAGACTGTAAATCCAATTAAACCTCTTGGCATGCTCATTGTTTTAACTGAATACAACCTGCATTATTAATTGTGCTATTCCTTCGTGTTTTCTACCATTCCCTTTAGTGGAGCATATTCATTATTCACCATTGCACAAAAAAATCTTAAAAAACTCTATATTATCCATAACATCAAATATTAATCTAAAAGATTTTGTGAAGAATCAAAATTTTCATTGACTTCTGGAACATTTACTAAATATAAAACTAATTCAAATAAATGTTTGAGTTTCAAGAAGACAACAAATTCATATATTACACTTCTATCAGAATAAGGAAATCAATTGAAATAGTCATTAAAGGTCTTTCTTCTGATACTCTTACTAACAAAATCAAAACAGAACTTGAAAAACTTGGATATAGATTTAAACAAATTAATCAATTAAGCAAATCATTACTAAAATTTTATCTTCAGTTTTTCAAATTCAGCTCCCTCCCTCAAAAAGTATGAGAATTTATGTCTTCTAATATATAATTATGTTCAAAAAATTCATAAGAAAAATGACTTTATGCTTCTTTGTCATCCTTAGCATCACAGTTTAAAGGAGTGCAGTTTTAAGATATGTTATTTGTGCAGAGAATTATAGCAGACTCAAATGTGAAAATAAAAATAAGAACAGGATGGTGAAAATGGGAAACATGTTTAATTAGGACAGGTTGGGGAATTCTTAGAGATTGGGAAAAATCACAGAAATTTATTCTAAAATTAAGATTTTTCTTTATTTTGATCATTTTTTTAGTTCACAATTCATCATTTTTTTTTGATAAGTAAAATGCAAATCATTGGTAATTGGTGAAAAATCAATCATTTGCTAAAGTTAGAAACGAAAGAAATTATATGCCATTTGATGACATGCATAACTAAATTATAATACTGAGTTCTGTATCAGAATGTAGCTCTCTCTGAATACATCAGGATGTTTCACTTAACCTATTCTGTCTTTATATTTTCATCCACCACTACTGTATCTGTTTCTTAACTCTATATAACTTGTGATCCTTGATCACTTGTCCAATTAATCTGTTCCTTTGTCAGTTACACTGGTGTGCAAAACTTAAGCAACAATGTAAATTTTTAGCAGGTAGCCATGAAACTGCAGAAAAGGAGTTCTTGCGATCGGTACAATAAACACGTAATTCAGGAGAAAGGTCATGTTCATGCAAATACCGGTAACAAAACAGCACAGGTGACATGAGCATATGCAAAACACATGTGATTGGTGCGCGCAGCTCAAGACTTCAATTAAAGGAAGGACAGCGATGCAATTAAACATGTTCCCTGCAAATGTTAGTGCATTCTTTCATGAAATATGACTAAAAGAAATCACCTGGATTATTTCACACATGGAAGAATGATTGAAAAGTTTGAAGAAGGGCATATTTTGACCAGTGTGGCTAAAGAGTTTGGAATTAACAAAAGTGTTTTTTTTTTTTGTTTGCATGCTTCTTATGCTTTCCAAACCACAGTTACAGTTGTTTAAAAGGTTGGTGGCGGCCGCTCAAGGAAAATAACTGCAGGGGATGACTGATATATTGTCCTGCAGGCAAAAAGAGCCGGAAACCAGCCAGCAAGTGCTATTGCTCAGCAACTGTGTACAGCAAAGGAGTGACTAGTGTTGTGGTTGACTGTGTCCAGACACCTTTACAAAGGGGGCCTATTTGCCTGCCATCCTAAACGCCGTATCCCTTTGAAAGTTGGCTGTTGGTGGCACCGTTTAGAGTGGTGCAAGGAACACACAAACTGAACATCTCATCAATCGATGAGATGTTTAGTTTGTGTGTTCAGATGAGAGTCATTTTAGTGCTACAAGCAATTCTTGATACCAGGGCTCGGGACACGGTTTCATCGCAGTAACATCATGGAAAGAGACCATTACAGTGATAATGGAGTTGTCGTCTGGGGAGGCAGTATACTGAATGGGTTGGTTGGTTGATTTAGTTTTTTGGTACAAGGGCCAATCCTGGCCATACTGCACAATCCGTATGGTAAAAGTACAGAAAAGTTAATATTTGAAGATTCACATAAAATCAAAATGTCTATTCAGAAGCTAACGTAAAGTAGTTAAAATACAGATGAAAGTGAAATATAACATCTTTGTCTGGGAAATTTTTTAAAAAAAGAAACCATTTGTTGAATATATGATAAAATAAGTGTAGCAATTAAAAATTTAAAAATGTTGGGATGGTAATTTTTTCCTATCGAGTCTAGGAGAGGAACATTTGATGAATGAAAAAATTGTTGTCGATGGGCATCAAAAGCTGGGCATTCAATCAAGATGTGATAAACTGTCAATTCACTGTGGCATGAGGAGCACATAGGTGTACTTTTTCTCTGCTGAATGGAAGAACTGAGCTTCGCGTTTTCGACGGAAGTTCTGTAACCGGAGATCGCTATTGTAAGGAGGTGATCCTTCCCCATGTGTGTCTATTCCGAGGTTCTATTAGAGCAGATTTTGTTTTTATGGATGATAATGCAAGGCCACATCAGACTCCTGCTGTTGAGCTGCTACTGGAAAGTGAAGATATTACTCAAATGGATTGGCCAGCATGCTTCCCTGATTTAAATCCTATAGAGTGTTTGTGGATGCTTTGGGAAGATGCCTTGCAGCACAATTACATCATCCGGGGAATACCCAATAATTGAAACATATGCCGATTGAGGAATGGGTACTCTTGCCTCAAGAACCGTTGGAAAACCTAGTGCTGAGTTTAGGGAGACGGTGCAAAGCTACCACTGCAGTAAGGGGAGGGCATATCCTATACTAAGGAACATCTGCTTGTTGTTCTTCCTCCTGGACAGACAAACATATGTAATGATACTATGAGTTCAACAAATCCTTTTTTAGTTTTATTTCATTATTGTATGCATTGAATTCATTTTTGTGCAACTATGCTTTAAGTACAAAATGCTGTCTTTCATTTCTGAATTTCATGTCTCTCGGATGATTTCTCGTAGAGTTAGGGGGGGGGGAAGAAGGGAAAAAAACGTTGCTTAAGTTTTGCACACCAGGGTATAATATTTTCATATACTGCTGTAAACTAAATTAAGACTTTTTTTGAGGAATTCTAACTTTTAATCCAATACATAATAATCTTCTGTTTGTTTTGGAACTGACAGAAATGCAAGCATTATGTTATTGACTTCTGATGATATTCTTCTACCTTGGAGACATAGGCTTTTTATTCTACATCATCAAAAGATGTGTTATACCTGTTCACAGCATTTTCCCACTTTGTTTTTTTGTTGAATTTTCTCCTTGATACTGTAAACAAAGCTTTTCGGACGCCTGATTTAGTAATTGAACCCCTATCACACTTGCAAATCCATATTCTTGTAACTCAGTAATCTTAATTTGCTTTCTATGTGCCCAATGTATTTTATTTGATGTCATTCTTCTTGATTAAATATTAGAAATTTTTACACAAATTTCTACTGAATTTAACAAAATTTCTTACTTGTAATTTGATAACTTAAAAATAGCCTTCCTTCTACAGAACAAAGTAAAATAATAATTTGTTCCAGCATTCCAACTTCTTCTGGCAGTTATTGACTTTTGATTCCAAATGGTTATTGACTTTTTATTCCAAAACAGAAGCAGTGATTGGTCAGGAAAATTAAAATTTACAATGCTCTCTGTCATTATGTTTGCAAATATTGCAAACATAATGATATGATATCAAATATTGCAAATATTTGAATTTTGTCTTTTGTCAGCATTAAATTTTCATTAAAATATGTAAGAATTTGTATTTTGTGAAACATAACATTTTCTATAAGCATATAAAAAGAAGGGACAAAATTCTTTTTTAGAGTATAACATTGATTGGCATAATTAAAGAAAGTATGGAAATTACAACATAATAAGGCTTAAATGACATTACTGTTATAAATTTCAGCTTTAATGAGCCTCTTTTATTAAATAAAACCTTTTTTTTCCCCTTCTTTGCCTACCAAGAAAAAGTATTAAAAGCATTATGTTGTAAAAATTTGCAGATTTTTTACTTAAGTCCACTTTTAGACTTCTTCCATTTGAAAAATATATTGTGCCTCTACATCTACATTTTAATATTAAAATCTTTAATTTGTGGAAATAAGTTGATGCATTCTTTAAATTAAATTCATTGATATGTAGAAATTATTCAACCAAAATATATAGATATTTGATATTATAATGTATGTTTTTCTTATTTATAAACTTTGGCTTAATTCTTTACAGCCTTGTAACTTATTTCAATGAAAATGATGCATTAGACACAAAATCTCGTTTAAATGGCAAACCTCCTTTTTACTGGAAAATTGAATATGCATTAAATAATACAGAGAACAAAGTAAGTAATTGTATTCCTAGCTTTATTTGACTGTAATATGCTTTCTGGCCAAAAGTATCCGGACACCCAGCTGTATGAACTTTGAGCGTACTGAAGTACATAACAATATGATGTTGGTCCTCTTTTTGCATCGATGGCAGCCTGTACCCTTTCCACCAGTTTTTGATAGTGGTATATGAACTGATTTCCATGCATCCATCAGAGCTTAAGTGAGTGCTTGCAGTGAAGATGGTTGACTAAGCTGGTTACATAATTTGTACTCTAATTCTTCCCAAGGATGTTCTATGGAATTTAGATCGGGGCTCTGAGAAAGTCAATCCAGTTTTTGAATGCCCATTTTGTCAAATCATGTCTATGCAAACCTTGACATGTGAATGGAGCAGTTATCCTGCTGGAAGAGAAATGTAACGATGAGCTTTTGTACCATTGTAATCGATGCTTCCCATTCTGTGGAGTGATGTTCAGCTTGTGCTTAGCTGCATGACCATTTAATCCCAAGTTTTTTAACTCTCGACAAACAGACCTGCTGCTAACACTAATGTCTGATGAGATTTGGAATTCTTGAGAAATTTCCACCTGCAAGGGCATGCGATTTTGTTTCACTACCCTCTTCAAAGTTTTGCAACTGCTTTCACCTTTTTTTTTTTTTTTTTTTTTTTTGGCCTACCAGTTTGTTTTTCTGCAGTCCGATTGCCACGACATTTCCACTTCACAATTACATCATTCACTGTGGATTTAGGTTTCTGTAGAATATCCGCAATCTCATGTACTGATTTCCCATAAAGGTGGCCTCCCATTATACTACCATAATCAAATTCACTAAACTTCTTTGACTTACTCATTGCCTCACAAATGCATAAATACAACCAGACAAATCACTAATGCTTTTATAGATACATTAAATTGGGTCTCCAGCCAGAACCACTTTTTAAAGAGGTGTCCAGATACTTTTGGTCAGATAGGGTATTTGTTTCATTTATAATACTTGTATTTAATTGCTAAAACTTCTTTTAACCTTTCTTATTTTTCATAAACTTCTGTATTTTTATTAATCTCTTTTTTAATATATATACATATTTCTTTTAATAATAATTATTAATTAGTTGTTACCTTGTGCGACAACATAAACATTTTTATACAGAAAACATAATTAACATAAACATTTTTATACATCTCTTGAAATTCGAAATACTAGCTTGTTTAATTAGGAATGATATTTACTTTCATGTTGACAATAAATATATTCATTGAAATCGACAAGCATATAAAGGAAACATATAATTAATTTTTATTCTATTTTTTAACTTTATTATTCAAGTGCTTTAGAGTTAATGTTTTTTTTCTGTCTTTTCTTGGTTGTTTGAAAAAAATTATTGGCTGTTCAATTCATGAGCATTCAGTATACAATTTACCAGCTGAAAAACATGGATTTTCTAGATTCATTCCACAGGACCTTTCACTATATTGATGGGCATCAAAAATGTGTGTCCAATGGGAAAGTGAAGTTTTTTTTTAAATAAAAGGCATGCCAATCAAAATAAGGGTGATGCATAGCATGAGCACATCTTCTCCTTTCAGCATTATGTTATGAGTAGTTTCTCCGAATTTTGCCATATGTTGGTATTTTGATTCTGATGCACATGATCTTATTAGCACATAAATATAATTTTAAATTTTTTTTGTTGTATGTTAATCGTTGGATTTTGAAGCACGTGAATTTATATTTTGTTAACTATCTACTTCATTGCTTGCTTGTTGTTCCTTGTTTGCTTGAGAATCTTGATTCACTTATTTCTGCATGCTGCATCAGTAGATCTACTAAGTAACAAACATTTGGAAATCATATTTTTTGACAAAGCAATTAACACAATGTATGCTTGTCTAAATGAATCGTTTTTTGATTCACTGAATAAATAGAAAAAAGTTGCTGTTTGCACTGGAAAATTACCATTATATATAAGTACATTGATTGACGTAGAAAATAATTCTATTTTGTATGTGCAAAGATGAACTCGGAATAATATGTGCAGTTTACCTCAGTCAAAATATTGTACCTTTTGTTGAATGTATATGATTTGTAGTTGAGTATTCATTAACGAATAGAAAAAATTAGCACTTGCACTAAATATCTCTTCTGCTTCAATCACATGTGCTGACATCAATGATAATAATTCTATTTTGTTTGATATATGTATGATTAATTCCGAATGACGTATATTGTTTGTTGTGTACTGTTTGTGGTCTTTGTGCAAGTGCAAGCAATAGATTGGCACAGTTTTACACAATTATATGAATGGCACATTAGGGCATAAAATGCAAATAAACATTTATTTTTATATATTAGATAAGTTCTAGAGTTTTACAATTGAATTCCAAATTTTAATGTGTATGAATTGAAAAACCATGACTTTTTTTTTTCAAACACAAGAAATTCAAAAGAAAAAAATATTTTTTTGTGCATTCATTCTTGTTTTTTTTTTAATCTAAAATATTAATTATTAAATTAAGAAGAATTTGAACTGTTTTTATAAGCATATAGTAGTTAAATTTTTTATTTATAATGTTTATTATAATATTTTTTAACACAATTATATTTATATGTTTGTGTAATTTTTTAATTAATTATTGTATCATTAATTAATTTATTTATTGTATCTTAAAGAAAAATGAATCATCAGAGCAAAGACATCATGATATAAATGGAAGAGGTAATGTTTTTATTTTAAATCTTTTTTTAATTTTAGTAGGTTTTTTTTCTTCAATTTTTTTAGTATTTTATATTACATATTATCTTATTTACTTATTTGATAAAATTCCCTTTGGAAAATACTGATACAGCAGTTAACTTCATAGTTAAATGATATATATATTACTCAGAGTTGTAATACTTTGTAGGCCGTGGTCGTTCAGTTGTCTCAGAAGTCTACTCTGGTAAAGGTCTTTCAGTTATCTCAGGAACCTCAAGCCTGAATTGTCTAACTGCAGTAGGTCGTGGTCGTGCAGCTTCTTTAGATCCAGTACATGTGAGTTGCCAATATTATTTTTAAAATTTTTTAAAAGAATTTTTATTGTAAAAAGATACAATAAATAAAGCAAAGTAGGAAGAGAAAAGAAGGGGAGAGTAATAATTAATAGCATTTAACTTTGTATTTACTGATATTATTCTTATACCTATTTAAGGAGATTATGGAGATGATAGAAAAATATTTAACAGAATAAGTTTAGAGATGCAGTAGGGATGATGCCTTTTAAATGTAGCTTCTTGCATTAACATTTTCTATTATATTACTTTGAAATAGTTTTTACCAGAAATTACTTTGGCTATTCTTTTTTTGTCCTTTCAAAAAACAGAAAAATGGTCTTGGTTAGTTTTCATACAATTGAAATTTTTTATTGTTCTAATGAGGGTTTTCTATTCTTGTATATAGTGACTAAATTAAACTTATGTATGATTCTCATATATAATTTCATTTCACTTAACTTGTTTACCTGAAAACTTAATTTCAAGCTCAAAAGGATTGGAAGGAATTGACTTTTTCCCTTTGTATTGAAATTGTGCTTTTATGCCACTAGAATTTTAATTCTTTACATGAAATAGTTTGTGTTTCTATAATCTTCCTTCACACTGTTTTATTCATTATTTATTTTCATTCTATTATGATCGATGGCTATATTTAATTCTAATGAGCTGCAAACAAGAATGGTAGCTCTAGTAATCAGAAGAAATTGAGATCACTTGAAAAATATCACAATTGCCCCCTGTCTATTTTATTATCTTTTGTATAAGTGGATGTTTGAAATTCACAAGGCTAGTGTAAAGGAATGCTAGGATTAAATTATATTGGAAAAAGTTAAATTTTTTTTTATATCTGTCGGAAAAATTTGTTTTTAATCTTTAAAAGTAAAGAGAATAATTTCTGAGATTTTTATTTATTGATATAAAATATTGAAATGTAAAATAATATTTATATAAGTATATTCTTTTGTAGTCATTAACAGTTTGTTTACAAGGAGGCCAAAGAATTGCTTATAAGAATTCAGAATCTGTAAATAATCCAAGAGAAAGTACTTACATTCCAGATTTGCCAAATTTGATTCCAAGTCAGTGTCTGTTTTGTAAGAAAAAGGGTAAGTTAAATTTGATATGTCTTAAAATATTAATAAGCCTATTTATTGAATAAAATATTTTAGTTTTAAAGGTGGTGTTAAAATTTTGGAATTGCTCTGTTTTCTGAACTCTTCAACAAACAATAATCTTTCTTTGTTCTAAAGTGGCTTCAACACTTATATAAAATGCTTATTAGAAAAGTATTAAATTCACAGGAATGAAAATTTATATACCAATTCTTCCCCCACGAAGTTGTTGATTTTTTAGAAATTTGAAGAATTGAATACTTTAAATTATCTTTACAGGATTTCTAGTTAACTGGGATGGTCAGAGAATTCCTGGAGATTATGAATAACCAGGGATATATATACCAAGACTAGAAATGCTAATTGTAATTCTTAACAAACTCAACAATTTTTTTTAAAAAGTAAAATAATGCATTATTAGCAGCCAGTGGGAAAAATATATTTATTAGCAATCAAAACTTGAAGTTATTTATGTTTCTGCATATATGGTAGAAGGTTTACATTTAAAATGCTGAAAAACTGCTGTCATCTATCTAGTTAATAATTGGACTGCATGCTTATAAAATGCCTTGTTTCCACTTCAGATTTTGTTGGTTGTTTTTATATCAATTAAATGGCTCATTATTTGTTTTATTTTGATATTCTATATGTTTAACTAAAAAAACTATCTGTACTTTGTTTTTTTGCATTATTTATAATAATTTTATGATCTTATGATATTATTATTCTTTAATTCATCACTTTTATATTGATTCAGGGTTGAGGCTAGGTATAGCATTAACCAAAACAGCTCAGGTACAGAAAGCGGACAAAATTAACATTTGGAATTACAATAGAAAAGATAGATTAGCTAGCATATCCAATTTAATGCATATATATAAGTATTTAATTTAACAAAATTTATAA
This sequence comes from Argiope argentata, assembly GCA_026289955.1. Lineage (NCBI taxonomy): Eukaryota > Metazoa > Arthropoda > Arachnida > Araneae > Araneidae > Argiope > Argiope argentata. Next base: position 2,187,454 of record JAOUZG010004552.1, on the reverse strand, counting down.
TAAATTCTGGAAATAACAGGGAGAATCATACTGCAGAAATGATAGCCTTGGTTTAATTAGATCTTCAAATAAAGTCATAAGAAATTAACTAGTTGCATGTTTAAAATTTTTTCCAAAGCTTATTATTAAAATTTTTTTTAATTAATTAATATTTTTTTTAATTTTTTCTTATTTATTTTAATATTTTATTTATTTTAATATTTTCAGTTTCTTTATAAAATAATTAATGAATATCAACTTATTGAATTGATTGGATTAATTTGAAAGGTATATGCTTTAATAAAGGAACAGATGTATTAATTTTAACTATTAACTTCTCACCTTATTATGAAAGGCTTGTTCCTTAATATCTTGATTATGCTACATATTATGGGAAAAAAGTATTAAAAAATTGATTTAGGCTTATTGTATTTTCAAGAAAATGTATGGAATTGTATAAGAATCAATTCAACCAATTCAAACATCGGGTACCATAAGTTATTTTATCAAAGCATTTTTATTTTTGGAAAGTAATTGCATATAAAAAATGGTTTTACTTTGAATAAAATGGAACTCATTTGTTTAAACTTGATTCTCGAAAAATTTTAATCAGAATGTCTTAATCAAGTTGTAGTTAAAATAAGTAGGGTTTTTTTTGTATAGGTGTGGTGGGAGGGAGACTGCTATTTGCTGTTTTCTTATTTGAGGACTTACAAGGGAAGAACTTGAATTGGTGTTTTAAAGTGTAATAACCTGCCACTTCTAAAAAATAGTCCACAAACTTAGAGCATATCTTGTATATATATAATTTGCAGCAGTTCAAAAAATCCTGACTGTGTAATTGGAAGAGCACTCACTCCGTGTTGGCTTGTCCAGGCTTTTTTCCTTGATATGTTTCTTACTTTTTCACTTCTTTCCAAAAATATTTCAATTTACAAATAATTTTAATCGATGTCCTTTTAGTTTTTAATGCATATAAAATTTCCATTCTCTTAATTCTTCATTTGTAATTTTTAAAAGAAAAATAACTTTAGCTTTAGATGTTTTTTTTAATAGAGGAAATATTTAAATTGAATGAACACCTTGCACATATTTCAATTTGATAAATTAATAATTTTAATATTTTAAATTTATCTATGTTAAGTTAAAATATTTATTCTAATTCTTGAATCATAATTTTATTTTTAAAGGAAAAAATTTAAGAATTTAAATGCTTTTTTTTAAAAAATTGAAATTTAAAAAAATTATCAATTTATTTATAATTTCTATCAATATGTTAGTTATTTTTATATTTAAAAATTAATGCCTTTCCCTTAATGCTTAAATTATATATTTTTTAAAAAATTATAAATATAAATCCCTTTAAAAAAATTATTCAACATAAAATTACCAAAATGTTATTTTTTGTAGAATCATTAGAAAAAAAAAATATATTTTAACATTTGGTATGGCTGATAATTGACTGTTCATAAGGGGTATTCCATTAAATAGTTCTATAGGAAACTAGGTTCAAATTAAAAAGCATTTCTCTTGGGCAATTTATCCAGGCATTGTGTATTATATTATTAAAAATTTTGAACCAACTGTTTTTACATTCGATTACATAAAAAACCTGCTTTCTATTTCTTTTGGATTTTAATATTAGGAATGTTTGCTGCCATATTTAATGAATTATCAGCCATCTTATTTAAATTTTCACTATAAATACATGTTACATGAGTTAAAACAAAGAATATAACTTCATTGACATAAAAAAAAGCAAACTTTTCATATTTTAAAATTATAATAATTATTTAATTATTTATCATCTTCAAAGTTATATTTATATTTTAATTTTGAAAATTTACTTGTAATTGCAATTCTAATACAGTGTGAATGAACATAATTCTGCAAAAATAATTAGTAACGTATCAAATTAAAAATTAATGTTGTATTGAATTAAAATAAATAATATTAAAATAAATAATTAAAATTAATAAGACATTAGATTGAATTAAATGTAAATTTTTTTATATAATGAACACATCTAAATAAAAAAAATTCTTTTAAAAATTAAATTATAACTCAAGATTTAAGAGAATGAGTTCTTTATATGTATTAAAAATTTAAAACTTATTGATTGAAATTCTTTAAAAAGGAAATGGGGGGGGGAATCCAGTGTAGAAACCCAGTCTTATGGACATGTAGTATATACTCTGTCAATTGTGCCTCAGAACTTCACATGACAGCTGTAAATTACAAATATATAAATCATGCCCAAAAGTGAGTCATTTTCTTGGTGTTGGCTGGCTATTGCATTTTAAAATTTCACTGAATGAATATTTTAAAAATATGCTACCATCTCATAAAATCCTATCCCAAGCTCAATTAGACTGAAACATTAAAAAAAACTGTTCATAATTTTAAAACACAGGTCATATTAAAAATTAAATATAACATTTTATTTTGATAATATTGTTTGCTGTGGCACTTTTTTTGGATTGAATTTTATCTCAGGAAACATCTAGATCACTCAAACATATGTATTTATTCTTCAAAAATTTACTTACAATGCATAACTTGCATTTTACATTATATGTTAACTTACATGCAAATTAAATGATGGAAAAAGGATATGTTATATACCATTGAAAGTTTTTATAACAATATCTAAAAAATAATATGAATAAGAAAATTTTCATTTATAAAAATTATATACTGTGTACCAATAGTTTAATTTTAGTTGATTTTTAAAGGAGTGTTATTATCCTGAATCCCAAAATATGAAATTATTTGTAAAATTATTTTAAAAAATTCTGTAACTTGTGTTACAACTTAATATTCCATTTAAATTTCATTGTTGAAGAATAATGTTTCAAAATTTACATTGTTTCTTTTATAATTAGGAGAGCTTTCTTGTGAAAAGTGTGGACAAACTTATTGTTCTATTAACTGTCAACATCAAGACTGGCCGAACCACAAATCTCTTTGTAAATCTTTGTAAGTAAGCTCTGAAAGACTGCAAGATTAAAAAAAGAAAAGTATTTTTATTTCTATTTGTGATTACATTTTTTTTATAAACACTGTGGTTTTAAATCTTTAGGTTTATGACAATTCAAAAACAAAACCAATTTGCTCATGATAGCAGTTATATGTCTGAAGGCAGCAGTTCAGATAATGAAAAGAAGATTAATTATTTGTCTGTAAACCCACCTGTTAACAGAAATCAAAGTGGCACATCTCAATTTCACTCTCAAAATGTAACCTCTGCTAAACCAAGAATCTCACCAAGCCGAAGTAGTGACAGTGCAATTCAAAGGGTAGGCTAAACTTTTTTTTTAGAATTGAATTTATTACTAAATATTTTATTTCAAAATGCAAATTTTTGATATACTTAATATACAAATTTAATAATACTTCATATAAGATACTTTGAAAAACTTTTCCTTTGAAGAAGTGATTTATTTTAAACTTCATATTGAATTCTTCAAAAATCTATGGACCTGAGATGTATAATTCAATTTAAATATAGTAGACATATAATATTAGTCCTAAAATTGTTTAATGTATTCCCATTTCTCCTTGATAATGATTTCTCTACTTTTTTTTTTCACTTGCTGAAATATTTTAACAACTGTAAAAAAATTTATTGGTTAGAGACAAAACAGAAAATAGCATAATAAAATATGATTTTTTTAAAGCTTCTTCTTTCTCATTTTCAAACATGACTTTTAAAAGAAATACCAAGTTTATTGTAAGCTTATATGTTATTTATTTCTTAAAAATATGTATCAATAATGTATATTATTAATGTATATCCCTTATTTTTTGATAAATGCTAAAACTATTTATGTTATAGCTTTATAATCTTATAAAAGTTCTATTTATTTACAGAAATTTATAAGAATTAATGAAGTACAGGAGCAAGAACTGTCTTTGAATAAACAGTATATGGTAATTTTAAATCTTAATTTTGGTATTACAAATGCAAATTGTTTTGAAATGTTGAAGCTCTATATCAATGCATAAGTTTTATTTTTAATTTTTTTAAAAAAATCTTTGAGTATTTTTTATTTTTAATACAAATTCAATGTATTACATTTTGATAGGGATATGATTCTTTTGTAGATCCATAGTTTCATGCTTTATAAATTTCGCATCTCTTCCTGTTTATTAAAAATCTGCAAAAGGACTGTCTTAAAAATAAAATGGACAAAAATCTCTGTAAAACATAAATTCAGCAGAAAAAAAATCTTAGTTTAAGGAAAAAGTCAGTATAAGAGGAAGCTGCACCGAAAATATCTGACAAAACTACCAAATTTCACTGAATTATTCATCTTAAAAAATAAAGTCGCGTATCACAAAGATTTCTTCCATATGCGGGTCTTGTGAACAAAACGAAGCTGCTTTCAGTAACAATGCAACAAATGACCAAATGCAAATTATAAATTACTTGTTGCATCATGTTATTGAAAGACTTGTAAAACAAGACAAAACATTAATGTATTTTAGGAATTACAAAAATCCATTAACCATTAAAAAAATCTTTTAAAAAATATGCTGGTCTGATATGTTTACATATAGAACTGCTTTTTCTCCATATTTGTTATACTATATACATGTAAATTTATTCTAAACTGCAATTATTTTAATCTGTATTTAGGAAAATCATATGCTACTTGTTTCTTTCATAAATTTAGGGGGGGGGGGAAGGCTACCATTTAAATAATTTGTTCTACATATGGATTATTTCATTCGTATTTTGCATGTTTTTCTTTCATAGACTGTTTGTGTTAATTTTTGAATTATTTTTCCCTTTTAGTCAATTTTATCCTTGATTATAAATAGATAAAGGTTTCTAGACCTGCATTTTAAGCTGCTCTGAGAGATATAATTGTGATACAGAAATTTTTTTTCTCTGATAATTCTTTTCTCAGGTCTTTCATTTACAATGAATGGCCTCATGCTATTGATATATTTTTCTAAGATTATTCTATTCTTGGAAATTTTATATAATAGAATTAAAATAGCAAAAGAACTTCTATGGTTTTTCCTTTACTGGAATTTTATCAGGCTTGTCATGCCACTTGGGATAACACTGATAATTCAAAAGTCATTTAAAAAACTGAGAAATGAAGTGAAATTTGAAAATTTTCATAGAAACCTAGACACTGAAAGATAAGTCTTGTAGCTGAGTCCTCACCTAATAATAAAAGCTTACTTGAATTTTACTATGAAATTTAATTGCATTTCATTTACCATAGAATTGAATCATTATATGAATGTTTACTTATAAATCATGCAGTTTAACAACTTGTAAGCTTAATTTCATTAAAACAAAAAAAATATTTCTTTTAGAAATAAAATTTTGATGCATTAAACGATTGATAAGTATACATATTTGACATACCTTTATGATTAGAATAAACCTGATTTTGTCTGTTAAAGGAAGGACATGGGTTGGAAAATAGACTGTAGGATTGAGTTTAGTTTAATAGTTATATGTATTTAAGATGTTATTCATTAAGATATTGAAGTTTAATAGCCAGCTAGATATAACAAAACCTCTGGCATAATGTATTTGCTAGTAAATTGTTGCTGTCATCTGCATATACATTAGATGCTTTTAGTTTTAATTTTCTTTTATACAATTATTAAATTTAAATTAAGAGTTTACAGATAGTGTAAATTAATTTGTTACTTTAAGTTAATATGTTTAATTAATATGTAACTTATAAATAGTTATTACAAATATAGATATATTTAATTTTTTTTCAAATTATTTAATTTAAATAATTTATAAATGGTTTTAATATATTAATCATTATTAGGCATAGACATTTGGATTTCAGGTTATTTTAACGATCTATATTATGCAGAATTAGTTGAAGATTAAAGTTTAATTTATAAAAATGTTTTCAATTATTAAAAAAAAAAGTGTTGAGGAGAACAGGAGCTATGGAACTTTAGAATTTCAAAATATGGTTGAGGTGCCATAACTGCTTAAACTTTAGTATTTTTTTACTGATTACTATTATTTTATTTTGATTACAAATCTTCATTTGGATTCTGGCTGGTGTTATTTTTAGTGCCCTTTGTATGCATATGTTTTATTGTCTTCTATTGAATTTGAATGGTCTTTAAGAATGTAAGTTATTTGTGTGATTTTGTGCCATCAATAGTCTACATTTTTTTTATTGTTAGGGTCAGAAATATCTGTTTTTGTATCTAATGAATTATGTAGCCTCTTTAAGTTTCATGACATATCCAGTTTCATGTGACTTGAAACAAATATGCCACTTTTAAAATCTAAAAAATTAAACTTTTAACCATTTTGATACAGTAATAATTTAAATTGCTTATTGCCAGCAAAGTTATAATTTTTTAAAAATATAGAATATATCCAGGGCCCTGATCTCCCCTTTGCCAAGCGAATATCTTAACTTTGCTCTATTTTCCCACTGAATTGTTGATTTAATTAAAAATTTTTTTTTAAATATCTATATTTATAATTCTTTTTCTATTTGAAAGTTAAATTGTTATTCTAGTGTTATATATATTATAAAATTTGTTTTACAAATAAGAAATATGTAAATTAAAAAAGCTTGCAACTTGAGTTAATTTAAATTTTGGAAATAAATAAATATCTGGGATTTAAAACTGATTTCATGGATATGAAGCATTTACCCTGATGTCTATGCTGATCAACTGCATAGACTGTGGCATATTAGTCTGTATGTTCCATTCCAGAAGTTTGAAAGCTATTTTCTCTGAATTGGCTGACTGAATGCATACCCTAAAGACATACAATTGTTATACTAAATTTCTCTCTCAACTCATGTCTTTTTCTTGCAAAAAAAAGTAAATTTATTTATTTGTAGCTGCTCACTTTCAAACAAAAATTGTTATTCCTGCAATTTTTTTTATGTATTCCTTCATAAAAATGTCACTTTTATGTAGTATAGATTTTGCATTCACAAATACTCCGTTAATTATCAATTTTTACGTCCAGAAATCTAGCTTTTTTCCTGAAGTCAGTTCATATATTGTCAGTGTCTCATTTTTTTTTCTGTTTCTTGGTATGATTTATTTCCAATTAATTATTAAAAAACTGAATCTATACTATATTTTCAGTAGGTACGAATAATTTGTTTCAGGCATTGACTTTTGTTTAGTATTCATCTTGTTTGTTACATTTTTAAGTGTTTGTATTCCATACACAAATCTTTTCTTCAATAGATTTTATCTAAAACTTGATATGAGTCTACTGTTTGGAAGTAATGATTTCATACCTGATTTCATCTTCCTGTCTTTATATTATTTTTGTTTTATGTTTAACAATATAATTTAAGGCCCCCTTCCAGATACTGTATGATCTAAAAATGGGGTTTCTTCAAAATCTCAAAATTGGACAATCATGCTAACTGAAAGTTTCTGAAGCATTGAGGTGCTAGGTGACTTATGATTGATGTGAATTTCATATCTTAACTGTGCAAACCACGAGATTTCGTTACTTTGCCTATTGAAATTTTCCCCAATCTGCATAGTGCATAGATGCAAATATATATATATATATAATATAATAATTTTGATTCCTAAATCTAGAAAATGTTATCATTACTAAAATGGAATTGTTAAATATGGAATTGTTGTGAAATTTTTCTCACAAGTTTTCATAAAATTTTTAGGTGTCTGTCTGCAAAATTTACAATCCTTCCAACTTCTGGGTACATATCGATGGAGCTGAGAAAGTTTTGTATCAGATGGAGAAAGAAATGACTTCGATGGTACAGAAAATAAATGTAAAATGCACTGTAGATGATGTTTGTTGTACATTTGAAGAAGGAAAATTCTTACGAGTGGCAATTCTAAAAGTAATGAAATTTTTAATTTAATTTTTTTTTCATTTCTAAAATTTCCATATAAATTTTAAGTGATATTCTGGAAAGAACTAACTGAAATTTTTTGCAGGTAATGCCAAATTCTTCGATTGCAAAATATATTGATTATGGGGGAACTTCTGATTTATTGAATAATAAACTTTATTTTCTGCCTCAAGTATTCAAAAAGTATCCAGCACAAGTAAGTTTTGCAATTTTATTGGATGGTAAAATAATTTAAGGGGTCACTCCAAAACAGAGTACTAATAAGAATAAAATAATCTTTGTAGAAAATACAATAGAAAATTTATTGTCATCTCATAATGATATAGTGTAGATTTATTGTAAGATTTCATGATTATTTTAGTATATTACTATTCTTATAATATTAGACAATATTAAATGATTTTAAATTAGTTTGACATAAATTTTAACTTTTAAATAATTGAAATTATTTTTTAACACTTAATCATAATAGCTGCACATTTATAGCAGTATCTGTGTATATGTTACTGTACATAGATATTTCTCGTATGACAGACTGTATACCATAGTTTTATTATGAAAAGTTCTTCTTTTGATGCATTACAATTGATAAAGATTGAAATTAACACTTTTATTGTACATGTTAAATAATTATTTTATTTTTCCTTTTTTTAAATAGAAATTTATGAGTGATTGCTTAAGTTTTAGTGTGAAATTTTTTTTGTGATATGGTTTTAGATTTTATTTGAATCACAGTGAATTGTATCCTTAAACATTTTTTTCTTTCAGTGTCTACAGTGTTTCAATGCTTTTAAGTGCATATTATAAAGATTAGAAAACAACACCTTAAATTTTTTCTATTGCTTTCAAGACCTTACCAGATAAATAAGTTTCTGAGTAAATTAATGCACATTTTAGATGAAATAAGAATAATATAATTATAAAAAGATTTAGTTGTCTGAGTATGTTTATTATTATCCAAATCTTCATGCTTGTTCTGTAATTGATGGTAGAAGATAGGAAAACATTTAGTGTTGTTTGGTTTTTTTTTAAAAATAATATTATTTCACTTTTTAATTAATACCATTATTTTCATACCATTCCATGTAGAAATACCATTATTTCTCCCTTCAAAATTGTGAGTTAATCTTTTTGCCTATAAATAATTATGCTGCATTAATTGTGGATTAAGGAATATTAACGATATCTGTTATCCCAAAGTGACCCCCCAAATACTGGAATTAAAAAAAAAAAGTATTCCTTTTGAGTTAAATTATTTGTTAGCTGACAATTTGATAAAATTGAAGTGATATTTGGCCATAAGCTTTTCATTGATTTAAAAGAATTTTTTCTCAATGGTGCCAAACGCTTTAATATTTTTGTTAAATTTTCTTGAATAATTTCATTTGTTTATCTAACCATACTTCTGTGAATTGACCGTAGATATTATGAATTCACATAAATAATAATGTTTTTAATGGCAATACTTTTAATTTTGTGAGCATTTCGTTTATGATTTATAAACTTGTGAATAAATCATAAACAAAATCATTTGTGTGTTCACAAAAAAGTATGAATATTTCACATGATGATAGGCCATCATTATAGTGAAAAATCACTTCCAAATCTCTTAGTGATTATATAGGAAAAAATTATTTTTTCTAAGGGATTCTTCCATCAAAGTACAGTGTTTGTACTAGTACATACATTGCTCATACTTCATTTCGTTTTGAGAGTCTAATTTTTGTTTCGTTAAAGAAGTTAATTAGGTACTAATTGAAGTTTCTACCTTATATAGGACATCAGATAGTCTTCATTTGTGTCTAGTCTAAATATTTATGAAAAAATTTGGCATTGGTATTCAATGTGAAGAAATATTGAGGGTTTGAAAAAAAATCTAAGAATTTAATACCAGCAATATTACTTAAAAATCATTTTTTTTTAAAAAAATGACAATTTTTAATGAACTTAAAAATGATTTTTTTTTTGGAAAATTGGAATTATACTTTTTAAAAAAGTTATTTAAAATGTTGAAATATTTATGGGCCAAGCAAAATTATAATTTAATAAAAAAATTGATAAAAGAAATTTATAGAATTAATATTTAAATAACTATAATAATAATAATAATTTATTTTAATAATTATTTTTATTACTATTGTTATATATATATATATATATATATATATATATATAATGATATTTTTAAACTCTTAATTTTAATCCTAATTAATTTCCAAAGCCCTATCTTAATTTAGCCCATAGTAATATCATCCTAAAATATTCTCTTATTTCATGATCCATTTCACTTGCTCTAGTTAATTAATTCAAGAGAAGCTGTGTAAAATTGCTGAAACAGCTAAACGCCTGTTACTTTCTCACACTCCGTGGGAGAGATGAAAATTGCTGATCTAAGCAAAATACTTTTAAAAAGATCCCTGTGTTTCCCTTACCTCTTATATGTGAGAATTGGAAATCCCCACTGAAATCCACGCTTATAAGCTCTATAAAAAATATTTATCCCTATCAAAGTCTTGGTATTTAAGACCAGGGATAATGATTTCCCCTCCCTTTTTTGTACACTTAGCTTTCGTGATTTCTGTGTTGTGCACATGCTTGTAAATAATGCTTGCTCCCGTGATGGAATAAAGAACAAATATTTCAACCTGTATTCTCCATGATTTCGGCCACGACTCTGCTATTTATTCTCAACAAATTT